>JACFYI010003576.1:296539-308995 GCA_014898755.1 Handroanthus guayacan | reverse complement strand
AAAATTTTATCAAATGATGATAGTTTTTATAAATTTAATAATGGTAATATAATTGTATTCAAGTTGTTATTGCTAATGATTAGTATTACATATGGTGACAATTTACTGGGAACACAAATATTATTACATGCTGATGTGCCAGAAATATTTGTTTTTATTGGATTTTCTTCATTGGTTACAAAAATTGGACTCTATAAATCTCATGAGTTTTGAAATCTTCTTTCATTTTTGAAATGTGCACAAGCTACTACCAAGGCCAACCTCCTATGCCATTTATTAGAGCCTTTGGCCAAGATTCAAGTCCGGTAGCAGCTATTTATCCCCCCTCAAAAAAAAAAAGGAGGTACTTCGGTGGCAACTTTTTCATGCTCATGTAATGTGTGTCTTAAGATAGTTTAACCAAGCTGTTTTTTATACACGAGTTCGACTCTAGAGTGAGCTGACCAAATGTGAAAGCCCGTTTTCAACTTGCGTTTGACATATGCTCCTCTAATCTCCTCTTGTCTGACCAACTTTGCTTTACGCCTCATTAGTTAATGGGGAATGACTCGACTCTCTCAAGTAGTTTTTGGATGATTGGTTCATATGACCTAGACCTAACTCTTTTGTAGTTGTATATATATTAGGGATATTTGTAAATGTCAAAATTTGAGAAATATATGAGTATTTCTTATGTATGAAAGAGGGAGTTCATTCACTTGGATAGGGGGTTCACAGATCGAGGCAGGTTGAACTTAGAGGAAAATTTTTCCAAACCAACAAAACTAATTAGGTTGCGTTGAGTCGGGTTTAGGGAATTCACTTCTCAAACTCAACCCAAACAAAGCCCACCTAATTAGGATTGTGTTGGGCAGGGCCACATATTTAGATATTTTCTCGATATGTATTTATTTATTTTGAAAACAGTGGTTGCTCAAGAAATTAAGATATTTCGTGTTCAACGTTATATAACCAATTCTTGCTCCAGATCTTTTACAAAGATCAATAAGATAGGATAGAAACTCATCTTTTTATCAAGTGACAAATGCAATTAACTTATTTTTGAAAGTGATAGTAAAGTCAATAGAACCTTTTGTAAAAACCCCCGGTATCATATGTAAATGGTGAAACATGCCCCACCTTTTTTTACTTAGCACAAAAAAAAAAAAAAAAATTCTTTCCATCATCATTTTCTACTTAAGAGCCATGTGCAAATGACATTAGTGCCCTTGTATAAATATAATTTTTGAAGCACCCTTGGTTTTCAGCACATTGTTTTTTTTTTTTTTGCCAATTGTTTTTTATCACAATTGTTTTAAGAAGAGCAATTTGCCCTAAAAAAATCAATCAAACATTAGTGCCCTTGTATAAATAAAATTTATGAAGCACCCTTGATTTTTAACACATTGTTTTTTTTTTTTTTTTTGCCAATTGTTTTTATCACAGGCACCCCCTCGGCATCAATTGTCTTAAGAAGAGCAATTTACCCTTAAAAAATCAATCAATTTCGCAATTCCAAATGCATGTGATGAACTCTAGTAATTGAGGGCTTCCCATAACCATACTGAGCCTACAAGTGTCATGAATCCTCCAAAACCTAGGATATATTTATACGCATTTCTTGGAAATAATTTTTTTATTTAAGGAAATACAAATTATCATTATTAGCATTTTGAGAGAACTAACTCAAACTCATTATTACAAAATGCCTCTTTATGTTTGAAAATATTACGAAAAGTACCTATAAACAAAATAGTATAATAATTACATATAAAATAATTTCACACAGTTATCATCTCCAAAAAATCCTTTACTATTATAATTATATTGAATTCTCCCCATTAAGAAAACAAGAAATGACATAATTTGACATTTATAGTGAAAAATGTCTCATTCCAAAATGTAATCAAACATCATCTCACAACTCAAAACATTTCCACACCTAATTCATTCAAAAAAAAAAAAAAAAATCATCACACTCCCCAACCTCCTCCTAAAATTCATTTTCCCAAAACAACTATATCCAAAAAAACATGAAAATGCAAACAAACATATCCCTGATTTTGGGGACATGAGCCCTCGCCCAAGTAATGCCGGTAAGTTAGTTTTTAAATAAATAAATATTTAATTTTTTTATGTTTAAAGATTAGAAAATAGATATTTTCAAAACTTTAATCTAATAATACAAAAGAATGGAAGCAGAAGTTTATTTATTGGAGATTACTTATTGAGTTGTATAGAGATGTTCCCAAATAAGCAAATGACGAGAAGTAGTTAAAAGCATTTCTCTACATTCAACAACTATATAAATTAATCAAATTACTAGATAATTCATTGGAGAGAGATGTTCCTCTAGACTTCTTACAATTATACATCCACAAACTATGTAATCATCTTTTACAAAATTAAGTTTATCAATAAATATCAATTTTGTTTTCTTCAAACGTCAGCCATAAGCTTATTCTTATTAGAAATATTTCACCCATAAGACATATTTACTTAATTATTTCTATTTCAAAAGTTAAATAAATACAATTCATGTAGAACAAACCAATGTAACCAAATGAAATTAAAAATATTAAAAATAAATGATAAATAAATTAAGTAAATAAAATTGGTCTAGTTAAAATACAGAAAAAAATGCTTTTACCATATGTAATATAACTTGATGTAACTCAACCCACTATTTCCTATAGCTTTGTACATAGAATAAATAGTTCAAAAATGATTGTTACTAAATGTCCACAAATAATCAAAATAATATGACATTAAAATGATAAGGCACAAGGAAGAGAGACGTTAGAGTTTTTTTCTTTTTTTCCCCCTTTTTCTCTTTTAAGAAACAACATTAGAACTGCAAGTTAAAATTGTTGACAACATACGTAGACATCAACAAACTTCATTCTTAAGAACTTTCACAAAAAAATTACAAAGAAAAAAAGCTACTAAGGGTAATTCATAAATTTCATTCGTAAATATTTTAATTTTGCTACTCATAATCTGGCCAAGTGACCTTCTTAAACTCTTAGAAAGGCATTGTCCCTTTTCACAAATTAACCTTTACATGTTTTTGTAATAGAGAATAGTGTCAACTCCACTTTCATAACTTGAAATCATGAGTTTTGGAATGGAATTTATTATAAAAAAGTCATAAATTAACAAAATTATTTATCCTCCATTTTTTACTACAAAATCCCGAAAGGGAGATAAGAGAATATTAAAGAAAGAGTTGGAGAAAAAAATAATTTTTCTCGTAATTAAGAGTTTGACATAGAAAATGAAACTAAACATGAGTTTGTGGCTCAGGAAGTTTCTCCAAAGCACAATTTTAATAATAAATTCCCTAATTAACAATCAATGTAAAAAACCCAATATTATAAGAAAAGTCAAAATTCTAACACTTCACAACTTGATTAAAATTGACTGACCAATTGGAGTTAAACACTTTCTTCAAATATATATATATATATATATATAGGGATGGGGTTTCCTATTTCAAAATGGCGTTTCATCTCTTATTGCATGCTTTAAATACATACCACATGTATTAAATATTTCCTTATAAAAATATTTATTAACATATCTTTTAATTTAATTAATATTCTTTTGTTATAATTATTGTGTAAAAAGGAGTCCTGAAGATTAACAACTCCCTCAACCCTCCTACTCCTACTAGGTTACTTCATACTATTTTCACGGGCATCAATGCTATATATACACTCTCTTTATTTCTTCATTCCCGACATTACTCGGATAGTTCCCGATTCCCTTCTGACTTTCCTTTACTTCCTCTAAGAAATTTCATCAATGAGTTTCAAAGAAGCAAACCGTGAAGACATGGATGATCTGAACAACAGCGAAGCAAAACCTGAAGACATGGATGATCTGAACAACAGCGAGGTTCGTCATTCTCGGTATCATAAATTAAAAGCTTGGTTTGGTAGTTTCAAAGAAGCAAACCCCGAAGACATGGATGATCTGAACAACAGCGAGGTTCGTCATTCTTGCTTACATATAAATATATATATATATATACATACATACTTCTTTTATCTATATTTTTCATAAAAAAAAAAAAGAAAAAAAAATAATTTCAATTCAGGGATTCTATGTGATGCCGAGTAATGGCTCTGTGCGAGTGGGACGCCTCATACGGATCAAAAATCCCATGGCGCATTCTTTCAAGGCGAAGCGCGCAGCCGAATATGCAGTAGCGAAGTACAACGAGGAGAAAGGACAAATGGGAATGCTGAAATACGAGGGAATTATATATCTTAACGTGGAACTTGGCGGCGGCGAAACCTACTACATAACTATGAAGGTGAAGGAGGACTCCGGTTGGATAAGTCAGTATCAGGCAAAAATATGGGAAAAACTCGACGGCGGGTACGAGGAGCTGATATTCAGGCGAGCCCCATATTGCATGGCATTTTCAGGTAATAAGCGACAAGGAAATTTTTTTTTCGTCTTACAACTTTGTCACTTTTTGTTTGACAGCCTAATTTGAATTTTGAATATATGTCATGTATTTATTCAGAAGAAACATGAGTAAGAATTTGTTCGGCTGAGCTTATTTAAAATATTTTATAAGTTTTTACGTCTTATAAGATATGCTTAGATCTTATTTTAAAAATAAGTTGTTAAAATATTTGCATAAAATGAGACCTTTTAGCTTAAAAGATATTAGTAATGATAATTTTATAATTGAAATGGTTAAAATTGAATGTGCATGTGACGATTTTAATAGTAAGTTGGGAGTTTCTTACTTTTTTCGAAATAACTTGTAAGATCTTGAAATCTTATTTGAAAGGTAATAGAATTTCAGTTGATAATATTTACCAAACACTTGATGACTTTTTAATTTCATACTCTTAAATATCTTATAAAATATTTTGAAAAGCTTATAAGCTCAAATATGGTATTGCAGACCGAAGGTCTCCTAAAAGCTTATGCACGCTTAACGACTTGAAGCCCTGGATGGATGAAAGCTACTTATACTATAAGTGCTTCTATCGATATCGTGAAGAGGTAATTATATTAATCTTTTATTTTCTTCATTTTTATTTAAAGAGTATTTTTAGTTGAGCATTTATAGGAATCTACAAAAATTTTTAAAATGAGGTACATTATTGGGGTGTCAAAACTAGACCCTTTCTTTTTTTTTTTTTTTTTTTTCAAATTTTTTTATTTTAAATAATGAATTATTTATATTCGTGCAAAATAACCGCATTGAAAAAATTAAGTCTGGGTTCCATGTTTTCGAATTTGGGTCAAATCAGGAGGTTGATCCAAACATGACCCAAAATAAATAAATAAATAAATATTTTTATTGGAAATAGCAATTGATTATGTGCTTTTATGATACTTTCAGCTTGTAGGGATTAAGGTTACTTGCAGCGAATACACCGGGAGATACACAGCAACTTTATGGTTCAGAACTCGTGGAGAAGACGAGAAGATTTTGCAAGAATATCGGGGGAAAAAGATGCCCTTGACCAATAATTACTATCAATTTGTGAGCTCATACAACATGTACTAGATGGTTTAATCATATAGGAATTATTTTGCAATTTATGTCGAAATTTGATATAGTTAGGCAGGTTAATAGATCTTTCCATTTATTCAGTTTAGATTCAACTTTTTGCTAAGGGATAATTGCCCTTTAACGCTCCTTGAAATTTGTTTTAATTATGGGAAAATCCTATCTATCTTTAGAAATTATAATAACATTTTCGACCCTTGGATTAATAAGGGGTATATTTCTAATATTTTAGTCAAGTTTTTAAACTTTTGGGGAATCTAATTGTAATATGTAGGGGTTATTATAATTCTTTAAATTATAAGAGGTTTTTTTGCAATTAAGTCAAATCTTAAGAGAGTTGAAATTTTTTTGCTTGTTGCTGTTTAGAGAATATTTCATCAAGAATTATGTTTATGGAGAAACTGAAAACCCTATTTTCAATTTCATTATTCAACTTCAAACTCCTAAGGAAGGAAGTTACTTTTTTTCAAACTCTTTCATAAAGTTCAAGATTTTAATAGATGTTACTTTCTCTAAAACTCTCTAACGAAGTCCAAGATTTTCACATCTCTCTCTCTCTCTCTCCCTGCGTAGGGGTACAGTCGAGTACTCGTGCCAAGCTGAGCCTGGGTAAACTTTTTGAGCTTGAGACATATGCATTACGACAAGCCTACTTTTTTTTTTTTTTGAGCTTGTTCTAGACTCGAACAAAATTTGAGATTGGCTCGATTAAGCTGGAATTTTCAAATAATAGTATAAAATCGAACTCAAGACTAGGCTTCAATGTTTGAATTTAATAAAATATTATACATAATTTAATTATTTTTACTTAAAAATATAACATAATGCAATATATTATATGACATCATACTATACTACATATATATTAATAGTAATTAACATTATTTATATATAGTTTAATATTAGTATTATATAAATTAATATTAATAATATATAAATAAACAATGTAACAATATTAAGAAAATGCTCGCGAGCTACAACACAAATGGCTGGAGATTGATTTGAGGTAAAATTCGAGTTTGAGTTGAGCTAGCTTGAGCTCGAATCGCAAGCTTAAATTGTTCCCCTCGCTCTCTCGCCTACTTATTTAAAACTTTTCTGAGTATGTTTCTTGAATGGTCAATTCTTCTAGATGAGTAAAACCAAATTTGCTTTTATATTTTTGTAGTAAATCGTTTGAATAAAAGTTATTCCCTTACTCTGAATTAGCCATCACAATAAAAAATAATGCTTATATCAGATTATGATTTCAAAATTCTATGAAGTGATGATAATTTTAATAAAATTTAATAGTGGTAATATAATTGTGCTTAAATTGTTGTTATTAATAATTAGTAGCATATATATAATGCCAGTTTAGTGGCAACACAAATATCGTTATAGATTGCCGTGATGAAATATCTATTTCAATTTTTTTCCAACAAAAATATTAATTCTCCAAAGTATAAATCTCATTATTTTTTGAATCTTTTTTCATTTCATTTCTGAAACATGCACAATCTAGCCCTAATGCCAAGCTTCTACTGCCATTTATCAGCTCTTTTGGCCACAATTCTAGTATGGTAGCGGTTTTTTCCGAGCTCTCATGTGTGCCTTAAGATGGTTAGTCAAGCTACTCCTTTTGCATGAGTTTCAACCTAAAGCAAAGCTGGCCAAATGAGAAAGCTTGTACTCGACATCTGCTCTCCTAGTCTCCTCTTATCCGACCAACCTTCTTCTGGGATTTCTTTGTCCAGGAGGAATGACTCAATTCTCTCAAACAATATTTAAATGATTTGTTCATAAGATTTAGACCCAACTTAGTCTAATGATTGCATATATATTAGGGGTGTTTACAACATCAATATTAGAATATATGTGTATATATGTATATATATGAGTATTTTTAATGTACGAAAGAAAATGCGCACATGCTAGAATCATGTTCTAATCGAAAAATGATTTGATTATATTTCCTTCTATGAGCAATTATAAATCCGTTATTAAAAAAGGTTTTTGAATGTATATAAGTTAAAATACAAACTTTAACTTCTACAACATTTTCAATTTTACTGAGGGATCAATTTTAGAAAAATTGGTCAAAGTTAATTTTTCTTATTTCCTCTAAAAAGAGTGGAAACTGGGCTGAGCAAGGTGGACATTACATCCTCAAATCAAGCCCATAACTTCACCAAGCCTGCATATTTCATTTATCCAAATTCCAAACCTAATTCTCAGGAACTAAGTCCCACGTCATCAATCCAGATTATTAGAAAATCATTCTCCTCCGTAGATCTGATATTATATACGGTTATAAAGAAATCTCATCAAATCACTCGGATCGTCATCTTAAGCCGTCCATCTCCCCCAAAGCTCAAAAAAATCCCGCCAAAATCATAAACCCCAAAAATTCAAATCACCAGCAAAATGCCAAAATCAAATCTTGGCTCTCTCTCTATATAAACCCAGAAATTCTCCTGAATTTCACATCCCGCAAACGATAGCAACATTATTTTTCATCGTTTCCTTTTGTTTATTCGTTTCTTTCAGAGGAAATGTCGGGCCGTGGAAAGGGAGGCAAGGGGCTGGGTAAGGGCGGAGCGAAACGACACCGTAAGGTGCTCCGAGATAACATTCAGGGAATAACGAAGCCGGCGATTCGGCGTCTGGCGAGAAGAGGCGGAGTAAAGAGAATCAGTGGCTTGATATACGAGGAGACGAGGGGAGTTCTCAAGATATTCTTGGAGAACGTAATTAGAGATGCCGTTACCTACACCGAGCATGCCAGGAGGAAGACTGTTACTGCCATGGATGTTGTCTATGCTTTGAAGAGGCAGGGCCGAACATTGTATGGCTTCGGTGGTTGACTTATTTCTTTTCCCCCTCCTTGTTTGCGTATTGGTTTTTTTATGGGTTTGTTCGAAGGGTGAAAGGAGAAATTATTGGCAATTTGTGGATCTGGACTTTCTGTTGTAATTGAATGATTATGAGTAGTAAGTCTTTGTGATTCATTAGAATGTGATTAATATTTCAATGTTATTTATTTTGAAACTTCTTATTCAAGATTTGATTGGAGGTAAAAGCCCCCTTCTATCCTCCCCTGAAAAAGAACAAATCAAAGTTACAAGTAGGTAGTTAACATACCTTTTGGGAGTTGAAATGTAATCAATTAATGGAGATAAGAGTTTGAAGTAGGGGATATTTTTGCCCCCTTTCTCTTTGACAATTGTTTCAAGTCCAACTTCTGCTCTTAGCGTCATCTGTAGGTCACTTGGCTGCATCTGGAAACTTTAAAGGGTAAACAATGACCCAGAAGACAGTTTCTACTGAGGGGAATAGTTGATTGTAAAAGAAGAATTTAAAATTCATTGATTCTGGAGTAACTCTTTGTTATGCGATCAGTAACAAGGATTATGTTTTTTGTGATATTGCTTGTGGGGTACCTGTTTATGATACTTGGTTTAAGTTGCATGTTTTCTTGAGAGGTCTAATTGTACTTACATGAAGATGGAAGTACTCTGTTGCCAAAGCTAGAATGCTATTGTTTAACTAGCATCATAGTGTTGATTCAGAAAAATTAAACGGTTGTTATTTTTCACATGACACGCTTAGAAGTTGTGTTAGGATTTTATGTGCTTATCAGGACCTTCAGAATGGATTAGATCTTGATCTGGTATCACCAGATGTGCTTCAGAACTTCTCTGAGCAGGAGCAATATCCTTTATCACAGAATTGCCTAATCGTTTCCAGGTACACTGACTTCAGAAGAGATTTGCTATTTTTAGAACTCTAGTTTGATCACACCGGTGAAGGATAAGTGTTGCAGGAAAAATATCTGCGGTTGACTGTTTTAATTCAATGCACAGGGATTCAGAGAGAAATTGTTGGCAGATCCAAAATTTCTACATCGATTATGATTGGCCATAGGAGAAGTCTGCCCTTCTGGCACCAGATGAGAGGCGCAAAGAAATTTTTTTTGAAGAGGATGATTATGTTGTTACTGAGACACTAAGAGGAATGGTTGTTGACATTTATACAGCATGGCTTCTAGCGCCCACATTGTCGAACATTCATAATGTTAATGCAGCTGGCAAATTGGAAGCATTAAAAGGTCTTTTGCGGTCCATCCCAGATAATGCATTTCTGAAAAATCTTGCAGGGAAGGATTGGAACTTGAATGATGGAACTGTGTCAGTTCTTATTGGTGGTGTTAAACTGGCTGGTGTTGGATTGATTTCTAGCAAGGGTGCAGTGGATTCATTTCTTAACCCAAGCTTTGCTAGAAAGCAACTAATTAAACGGTCACCTATTCTGAAAACAGCACTTATTTTATGCATTGCCATTTTTTAGTTAACCACTCCTCCTGCTTTGTACTAATGCTTTTGCAATCCATAGTGAAGTCTTGATGTTGCATACACCTGTCCATCTAAACCCTGAAAGATGGAGTTAATGAGAGCCTGGAGTTCAAGAGATACAAGCTCTTTTCTTCCAATATCCACATCTTCTTTATGTTTGACCTTTGGGTAAATATGACAATAATGTTCTTTCTCTCTCACAGGTGATTGCAGGAATTTTGGAGCATAGGATTTCTGACCTGTTCTCTGACCACGCATTAACTTGAAAATATGATATGTTTTAAGCCAGAACAATCAACTCTTACTGGGAAACTCAAGTTAGAAACACAGCAGTCTTCTCAAAACTGTTATACCTTTATATTTCCATTCATTTTAGGTTTAATTACCAAGTGTTTTCTGAGGTTTGAATTTTAAACAGAATAAGTCTCTACATTTCAAAATTTTAAATGCCTTTTCTATTATAGATTTCACCGGTCATTAGTTGTCATAACAAAAATTGTTGACGCTAAGCGAAAAATTATTTGAAAACCTAATTTTGCCCTTGAAGTAATGTGTAGCTAATAAATATAACGTTTTTTCAATTACATTTTTGTAGGGACAATACAAGCTGTTCATAAGCTTTTTGAGTCTTAATGAGTGTCTCTTAGTTATGAATGGATATTTGTAATTTTGAAAGATTGAAGGATCTTTTTTTATCGGGCCAAACCTCAGGGGATTTTGGCAATTAACCTTCATTTTAATTTTGTGATTCTGCTTTGAATCTTTGATTAATTGCAAGTGGTGTATTTTTTCTTTTTGACTTTAGATCTGTATAATCTGATATCTCACTTATATTTCATGCACTGAAAATATAACCATGAACCTTCAAGGGTAGAAAGGATGTGGTTTATTCTAACTCTCCTTTGGTTTATTCTACCGTTGTCGTTCTTCAAAAAATCAGCTCATCATACAGTTAAAGCTATTTGAGAGATGGAATTTCTTCAAGACCTTTGCCCCGCTCTAGTAGTACCTGATAAAATTTGATTTCCAACAAGACAAACGACTATTCCTTCCTGTCTTATGCCTTGCACAATTATCATCTAACATCGATCTTTCTTAATTTCTGCAGCGATGGGTTGATCTTGCAACGTATACAGGATGCAAACTCGTAGGAGTGAAGTTGAGTTTCAGACTCCAGATGCTTCAAATTCTACTGCATTAGAATGCAACATTGTGGAAGATACCAACACTGATGAAACGAACCAGCAATAGACGATACCTTTGCTCTCACTTTTTGCACTGGTATTATTCTTCTCTTGTTAAAATTTTTTGTTCTCTTAAATTCTCGCATGCATAAGCTTACACATACATGAGGTGGAAAACAGTAGATAAAGAACAATAACTTGTCATGAGAACATGTTCACTGGTCATGATCAGCTGCAAAGTGATTTAGCTCATGTCCCGCTCCTCATCCATTCTCTTAGCCAACTGTTGCTTGATAGTCTCAAATGCTAGTTCTAAGTTCTTCAGCTGTGTGTTATTTGTGCAAATCAGATCTCTGAACTACAACAGAAAAAATACAGAACAAATAGAGAGAGACGATCCATACCTGTTCTTTGGCAAACCTATTATGGATAAACAAGCCACTAAAGAGATCAAAGCTATCTCTGGACGTGCTCTCCTTCTGCGTGTAGTCCCTTGTTAGGACACTAATACAAAGTATTGTTGATTTACGAAGTAAAGAAAGTACAGAGGGTCGGAAGCAGAATGTAATATGAAAATGAATGATGAATATACCACTTGAACAAGCTTCTGGAATCCCTTCGTATCAATTGCCGTTGGTTCGATTTCCATTTCTGCCAAGACCCTGTCCGCGAAGAAGGTACTGTTGTTCAGTCTATGCTCTTTAACTATTCGATAAAATGTCAATGTCAATACCTGCCAATGGTGTGTGTGAGGAATTGACTTCTTGCAGATAATCTATCATGCTCTTCACAAGTCATCTCTATCATTTTGCAACCCTGTATTATCAAATCCTGTTACATCATTTGGTGTTAAGTAATTCATTTTCTTTCTGTCACTGCTGATTTAAATTTGTCATACCTCAGTCGCAAAAATCTGCAGGAAACTTGAGCAAATAGCTTCATTCGTTATTCGAACTTTATCATACATGAAACTAAGATCTTTCCACCTATCTTTGCCGCTCTCTGGCCCGAACATTGGGTGTGTGCACAACACGTCCGAGTCATGAGGCAATACCTTTCGGAAAACAATCGAAAAGGGCAGCCATATATACATAAATCACAAAAAAATATAATCATAAAACATTAGGAGAAATCAGAAACTATGAAATTATTCGCATACTTGTAGCATAAGCTCCCTTGGGTATTCTTTAACAGATAGCACATCAACAAAGAGCGTTGGTTGTTTCAAGCAATGGAGGGGCAAAGACTTTATAACTTGCGACAGAGACAGGATTGATGTACACAGCATTATAACATCATTGTCTGATTCAAGAAATGCATTCATGTCCCTGTTCCATTCATTGACAGGTAACACTTTCACATTTAGCTTATTGTATTAAAATATTATAGACAATGTCGTGGTTACCTGAAAAAAGAG
>JACFYI010003576.1:236399-248375 GCA_014898755.1 Handroanthus guayacan | reverse complement strand
CGCAAAAACCAAAAGAAACAAATGCATAATAATAAAAGCACAAAGTTCCAAAACTCACAGACACAAAAAGCAATACAAAATCCAAATGCTCTGCAAATAATGGACCCAGAACATTTGGGAATTCAAAAAATATCTGCAAAAATTGTAAAGTTAAAAAGTAAAAGAACATACCATATTCTGGGATGGGATCTTCGTTGTAATGGCGCTCACGTGGCAACATTTTCAAAATAAAAACAAATTACTTCGTGCTTTCAAATGTAGTCTTGATTTCTTAGACAAATATCAAAAAATTTTCTGAGAAGACAATTTGAATATGAAAATGAGCTAGGGTTTCTTAAACGGGAAATGATTTTTTACAGTGGCCAAATTTGGGCGTGATTAGGGTAATTACCCCAGAATTCATTGTCACGTGACACTCACATGCTCCTCTCCGTTAATTTCCTAACGGCAGCCCTTTTGGCGACTGAAATTAAAAAAAAATTGAGTTATGAGACTCAATTCTAGAAAGCCAAAAAGTTTGGGACCAACATCCAAAAAAGCATGAGTTATGGGACCAAAATTGCAATTTACCCGATTTAAAACGATACGAAGTAATAAAATGGTATAAAACTCATTAAACAATAAACTTTTTAATAAAAATTCAATTTCACAATCCTTTTAAATTCAATTTCATAAAAGTTACTTTATATATTTACCAAATTACCTATTCATTCCCAAATATATTTAAAGAAAATCAACTAAAGTCTAAACCTAACTAATGTGATAATTATTAATTAATGCTGCATTTAAGCACTTGCCTTCTCCATTTTTCCCTCTTTCACTTCAATTTTTTCTACTTCTTCCATTATTGCCGATTCCTCTTTTGCTTTTCTTTTTTTTTTTCTTTTTTTTTCCCTTATTTTCTCAGATATCATTTTTTATCCTCTCTCATTCATTTATATGATGTTTTTCTCTATGTCTGTAATATTAACCAAACCAACACAAAATTTGTCACCTTCATGTTTATTCTTTGCTAGTATCAAAAGTACATACACCACTGCAGCCCTTTGCCGGAACAGCAATTTTTAGCCATTTCCATTCCTTTATACCATTAAATTTTGATAAATTAGATAATAACGGCATTTTGTGCAAATATTGGGTCCGGAACGGCCGTATCAAGCTAAAGTCATTTATTACCGGAATAGTGGAACGCGGGCCACTGTTTTGGTTCCGATATGACCATTCCGGGAAAAAAATGCCATTTTGGCGAACCATGGCGTGTATGAGCCATCTCTAGAGTCCTAATGACTTATGGGCGATCTTAGACTGTATTACAAAATGACAAGGACGTTGCACTCTGAAGGAGAGATGATTGTAATATCCCACATCGGGAATATAAGGATAAAGTCACTTAAGCTGTGGCCAAAGAATCTATGTGTAACTATTAGATTTCTCTTTTGAGCAAGTTGTTCACAATTCAATTTCAGGTTGTGCATGATAGATTTTCAGACAAGTCTTGTGCCTCCTAAGGCCCCTTAGGCCTAAGGTGTGACTGGAGTCCGTTGGAGGTGATTCGGTTTGCGACAAACTTCCTCTTGACATATCACCATCACATGACTAGTTTGAAGCCGGTTCCAGTGAAACCCACTTAGGTGGTCTATCCTGATTTTAGCTTGCTCAAAGTAAACTTTGATGCGGCTGTGTTTCACGACTCCGAACGGATTAGATTAGGGAAGAAACCATTTTGGGTAGTGTGTTGCTAGGGAAGCAGCTGTCTTACAAGCAAAGATGGAGCTCGAAGCTGCGGAGGCTCTTGTGGCCCGATTGGCTTGCGATGTGTGTGCTGAACATAGGTGGCCAATCATAATAGAAGGTGACTGCATTAGAGTGATTAAAGCTCTTAAGAACAATGAAATTGATCTTTCTGATATTGGGAATGTGATATCTAATGACTAAGGTAGTGCTTGGACATGCTACGCAAGTTTCTTTTTATCGTGTTTTGAGAGGTGCAAATAAACCCGCTCATTTAGTGGCTAGGAACTCTCTTGAGTTGGTTGGAGATAATGTTACCCTTCTGAATATAATTTTAAACGCTTTGTCTTTTGATTTGTCGTGATAAAATTTCTATCGCTTACCCTCCAAAAAAAAAAAAGAAAGAAAATTCTATTGATCTTGAATATTGTTTTTTATCGATCTTTATTGTTTCCTCAATATCCCTTGCTTACATATAAGATTTTCCATTTTCTCTTTCTTGCTAGTCGTGACAATTAAGTAATTTTTAGGGGTTTTTTTTTTTTCTTGAAGGTAAGTCTCATATTAATAAAAGGAGTAAAGACGAAAAAGATCTATACAATATCAATCAATGCAGGGGTAAATTCATACTAGTGCTAGCATCTTGTAAGCTAGATTTCGTAATAGCATAGGCCAAGCCATTGCCTACTCTTCTAGTAAACGTAAAAATTGCAGAAGTAAATTCCTTAGTGAGCTGTATATGTTCCTAGACAATGCCCCCATAGCTTCCATACTTACTTTCATTCTATTGCAGTGCCTTCATGATCATTTCATTATCATCCCCAAATTGAACCCCCTACCAATCTTTCCCAATTGATGCTCAGACGAAATACAATACAACTAGGGCTTCCACTTCACTTGGCTACAAGGTTGCTTTCTCAAACTTCAAGCCCCACCAAAGGTAAGCCCCTGATGATCTTTAGCTATTGCAACCATTTTGAACTCCTCTTTCTTTGTCAACAGGCCTGCATCTAAATTAATTTTGATTCTGCCAATCTTCGGTGGCTTACATCCACACACTCAGTCATATTGCGGTCACTTCTAATACCAACATGTGCACAGGTACTGTTATATTCATTTATCCATGAGACTGCACTAGCGACAATCTTCGATAGAGTCCTTAATGCTTCACCGAAGACAAGGGAGTTTCAGACTAACCAAAGTACACGACAAAGAACATGGCAAACTCATCAATATCCAGCAAATTATAAACCAAAAGTGACCACTGGAGATTATTGGTAAAAGGAATTGACAAAATGTCAATTGAAAGTCTGAATAAATCCCAGATCTGTTTAGCAAACAAACAGTGAGCTAAGGCATAATGCACATCTTCATTCCATTTTTGACATCGTAGGCAGGTCTCTTCCGTGCACAAATTACGCTTTATGAGCTCGTCTTTAGTGGGTAGAATATTCCACCCGATCCTCTGAAGAAAGTCTTTTACCTTGCTTGGGACTTTATCCCTCCATAAGGACCAATTTGTCGCAGGGATGCAACTAGTATCTAGTTTGGTCAAAGTGATAATAGCTCCCAATCGAGAACTTCCCATGTTTGGTCAGCCTCTAACTAATTGGATCCTCAATCTATAGATAGCCCAAAGGCATTCGATAAATTGCTGCAGCATCGACTGACCATAAAAGAGACATAATTATGCTCCTATCCCATTGTCCTGTATTAAGATCTATCAACTCCGCAACTTATGTTTTCATATTCGTTAGAGGCGGTGTTATGGGCTTGAGATTTCTATGTGTTTCCAGCCATCCACCCTGCCATACTCTGACCATTTTTCCATCACCAATTCACCACTTGAGACCCTATTTCAAAAGCTCACTTGCAGTCAGTATCCCTATCCAGGTCATCTTCGGTCTATTCGCTAGTCTCAATTCCAAGAAGCCAACATTTGGGAAGTATTTAGCTTTTAAAGTTTGGCTAAGTAGAGACGTGGGATTTGTGAGAATCCTCTATCCTTGCGTAGGAAGTAAAGCTAAATAGAAATAATATAGATCACGAAAACCAAGGCCCCAGTCATGCTTGGGAAGGCAACATGTTTCCGATTTCAGCCAAGGAACCCCCTTTCTTATGCTCGGATCCCTACTAGAACTTTCAAATCATCGCCTCAAGTTCGTATAAGAGGTTCTTAGGGAGTAAGAAGTAACTCATTACATATGTCGAGATCTCTTGAATGATAGACTTAATAAGTATCTCCTTTACCACGATAGATAGATGTTTCTTTCTCCAACACTGAATATGTGACCACACCCGATCTTTAACATAATTAAAGATTTCTCTTTTGCTCTTTCCCATCTCAGTAGGGAGTCCCAAATATTGCGCATGTCTTTCAACCACCTGAATGCCCAAAGTAGTGTGAATCGCTTCTCGTAAGCTCTCTTCCTGTGTTCTTGTTGACCACCACAAAGTGTTTATCCCTATTTATTTGCTGACCCCAAGCACATTCATAAATTTCAAGAATTTTCTTTATGGAAGATGCTGGCTCCATGTTTGCTTTGCTAAAGAAAAATGTATCATATGCGAAAAAGAGGTGAGCAGTAATTTTTTGGTTTTGAAATCCTAAATTTCACTTCATTTCAGAATTTTTAGGTTTTGAAATCCTAATTTCACTTCATTTCAGCTACCCATATATATATATATATATATAAAATAAACCCTAAAATCTATAAAAGAATATAATGTCCCAAAGCTCAAAATTTCATAATTTTCTCGAATAACATTTTGGAATATGTAGACAATTATATTATAGAATAAAAGGACGTTCAACGCGTGACGTACCATGCGGGGATTCCAACAAAGCAACACATATGCGGTACAATGCGTCACAAACATAGTAATATGAAATCTACAAATTCAAACGAGTAAAACTACACAAATTTTCAACATATATACTCTCAATTTTGTGAATAAATATTAATGCGTATATATACAGATATATAAGAGATACATTTATAAGAGTTGGACATCCCCATATGAGGATCCATGTATAAATCTGGATGATATACATATATATATATATATGTATTGTATTTATTACTAAATATCTTTTTAAGGAAATACTTAATACACATAATATGCATTTAAAGTATGGAATAGAAGAAGAAAACACTATTTTGAAATAGAGAATCCAATCCACGTGGGACTAAAGCGAAAAACTAAGCCTATGTTCGAGCAAGTTATTTGAAGTTAGAATATTGATTTTCAATAAAAGAAGTACAAGCTTTGGGGAATCTAACATGGAAAGCGAATATTATGGCCTTGAGAGTTATAAATTTAATTCTGGTCCCATGATTCAGTTAGTTTTGGATAATAGTCTCAAACTTGTGTACTTCGTAGGATTGAGTCTCATAAGTTCGTCGTTTTTTCAGTTTAGTTCTAAAAGGATTCAATAGAGAAGCATCACCAGCCGTCAAGTTTGGGATTGAAATTCTAACTAGACCTAACTTGTGGGATAAAGAGTCCAAATAGATCTAACTTTGGGGGGGGGGTGCAATTCACCTTTTCCTCCACTTACACAACTTAACAGTTGGTTGTGCTTCTCCATTAAAAAACTAACGAAAACCCCTTTGGAATTGGAATTAAAAAATAAAAAAAGACAAAATATGAGACTCAATTCTAAAAAATGCATTAATTTGAAACCAAAATCCAAAACAAATTGAGTTATAAGATCAAAGAAGCAATTTACTTCGGCTCTAATAAATGTGGTAAATTAATATGTTGTATTTTGTAAATGGTGAAATCCAAAAGGGCCAGGAGCCGCTAACTTATGGCTGTGCATATATATATATATATATACAAGTTAATAGGTGGGTTAATTCTTTGGCTTGAATACGATATTGCATCATGTAAAAAAGAATTTTTATATATCATTTTTTTTTTCAAATTTTATTAGTTTGATTTGTATGCTATTTACTTGGGAATAAAATGTTTCACTTCCCTACAAATGTAGAAATTAAGAGAGTGATTGTAAAGAGGCAACACTCTTTTGTGAAATTATTAAAAAAAAAGTAATTTTTTTATAAGAAGAAAAATTCATTCTTGATTAATTAATTTTATGAATTATATACACACACACATACTTCTCAAAAATACAAAAAAAGATCTCATTCGCATGAATTACATTATGAAATGCATATTGATACTTGAACTTATTCATATGTCATAACTGAAGATGTCGCCATGCTCAACTCAGAAGTAATGATTTTCTGATAGGTGCATGGTAACCTGATTGATAAATTTAATGATTTTAAATTCTCTATTTCAATTAAATTTTTATTATTATTCCTTTTTTTTTTTGAGATAAAGCGGTAATATATTTCATTAAGCTTCAAAACAAGTCATTACGAATTTTTATAATTATTCCATTTTTATCGATACAAGTTGAGTGCATGGGATTAATATTTTTAAACTATTTTATACAAGATATAAATAAAAGGAAATATTAATTAGAATTTTAATATCTGAACTGCCACAGCGGCATTTGGATGCGCAGACCAAGAGACACGTTACCAACAAAGCCCCATGCCCCTGAGCAACGTGGAGGCAGCAAAATGTACTTGTCTCAGAAGCATGCCCCATGAAGCGCACACCATATTATATTTACCGGAATTAAATTGCACTACAAAATAAATAAATTTTGACAATCAAGGTATTAAAAGTTATTGTGAAAAGAGGGGTCAGCAATGTAAATTTAACAATTACTGTATGAATGATTTAAAATTAACGACATGAGACATATGCATTATTACCGTCATAGTCAAAACCTAATGCATCATTTTTGTAATTAATGTATGAGAAGTAACTTTCATCGTTACTAATTTCATTTGATGTGAAATAATACCAAATAGAGGTCAAACGTCCAAAATAACCTTAGGGCCCCTACCCCAGACTAGCATGAAGATTCGTGCCTCCAACATTAGTCTTGGGATACGTGACTTCGAAGATTCAAAGACAATGATCTAATTCTATAATCATAGATTTCTCTAACAACTGTTCTAGAATGATTTCACGTGTAACGAAACTAATGGCACAACTTGAGCACTATAAGTATTCCATTATATCATCAAAAAGAGGATAAGTTACTTTTCATAAAGTCGCAGCCACCCCTTCGTCTTAAACAAGGCATTTTTTTTTTTTTTTGATAACCATCTTAAACAAGGCATTTAGTCTAGTCCTATTTACACAAGTAACTGAGATCATAGCATTATTGCTGACTTTTCATTGAGGTCAGTTTTGCAATATTTCATGCATTATATTTATCTCGAACACTTATCACTATTAATATTAATTTTTAATCATGACAATTACTTAAATTTTTTAATAGTACTCTTAATATTACAAGATATAATTTTGGCGACACAATGATTCTAAACGAGTATAATTTTGTAGTCCACCTCAGTAGGGGTACAATTGGTCAACTTTTTAATCTATTATTACTTGGGAACTGTGAACTGGGTTGAATATTGCACTCGTTGCAAAGATTCATGTTAGCTTTCTTTCGTACTTCACGGATCTCAATAAACCTAATATATCTATAATAATTATTCGGAAGACATGCAAGAATATTCCAACGTGTATATACTTTTGTTATTAAAAAAAAAAAAAGAAAAAAAAAAGACCTAACAAAAATATTTTCGTACTCGTAAGTATTGTAGCTATCCAAGAAGGGTTAATTACATATTCCGTTCCTTCAACATATGGTATTATAGGTGATTTTTCTACGAGTTCATTAAATTACATATACTTCTCATTGTATTAGAATTTTGGATGGCATTTGACTATGTTATTTAAAAAAATTAATTAAATTTCTTAATATACCTCCAATTTTAGTATCTAAAATTACTGAATAACAACTACTAGTTGTACTTGCTGTGAGATAATTATTGCAGTTATTCTTGAGGCTAGTTCTATAAAAGCTCAAATACTAAGAGGGAATGTATGTTAGGAAGCTCAATTAATCTTTTGAACTATGACAACGAATTCTGTCTACAATCTAACTTGAGGGGAGATTTATGTAATTTGCTAAATCCGTAAGAGAGTTATTAGTAATTTTGAAATCACAAGGCGGTAAGTTGATAAATATCATATATCAAATGGAAGGTAAATGTAAATAATCCATCCAAGAGAATACAACAAATGAGCCTTATGGTTGCACATAATAAAATGCGAGTTATTTTACTTATCCCTTAATTATCTGACGCAATTTTTTTTTTTATAAGAATTATCCGACGCAATTTTACACAACCCCCGAGTGCCAAAGGGTAACCCATGGGTAATATTATATAAATATTTACTTTTTAAATTTAAATTAAACTTTGTTAACATAATTCTCCTAATTTTAATCATAGATATTAGTAGAATATTTGTCAATATATACAATGTTTAAAATTTGTAGCCTTCTATATTCATTTTGTTTAGTTAACTAATTTCGTTTTAAATATTTATTAAAGAATGAGAAATATTTATAATGGTTACCCGCATTACTTGTAATTACCAGTAATGATAGTATATCTCGTGCGTATTCAATAAAGTATGCGTGATTTTACTCTTGAGGAAATTTACCCAACCCTTTAATACCCGACCTTGAATTGCCTATTGGCACTCAATTGTCTTTAAATGAACATATTCATCATTTAAATATAAAAGCTCTAATTTTGTAAATACTATTTGATGACGCATTTTTCTTTTAGAAAAATATTAATTGACAATGCTTGTAGTTAAGGATTTTGTTCTAATAAAAAATACATAAAAGAAATTAGTTTAATAATTGTTCTGGACTATCAAAAGTTTTGATTAGTGATAAAACTTGATACCATCATTTATTATAATTGAGGGGTTTAAGACAAAGAATGTTATGAAATAAATGAAATTTAAGTACGAAAAAAAAAGGCACACAATATTTAATGTGGTTCGGCTAAGGCTACCTTCATGATTGAAGATAATGAATTCCACTAAGAATAATCAAAAGATTATAACAGGAGTCTGTCTCGCAACACCAACACCCTCTAGAAAGAACTTGACACAACTCTTTTAAAAACACACAATGATATTTCAAAGACCACCTATGAGACCCTAGTCTCTTTATATATAGAATATATAAACAAGAGTCTCAACTCTGATCTACTTTTAGTCTTTCAGTCCTAAAACAAGTCTAATTCTAGAATTACACTAGGTTACAACTGTGCGGAGGACACAACCCTTCCTTTTAATTGAATTCAAGGCACAACTCAACAAAGCACATGACTATTTTTCTTATAGATGATATCATGCTGCTAAATCTATCATCAAACATGAAAGATTCAACTTTACGTGGTATTGGCCATCGGCATGCAATGGGTGTAGCACCAATTTCGCATCCACAAATTAACAAGAGAGGATAATAATAGTATTTGAAACTTGCTAATCAATAATTTGTGGACACAATTTCTATTTTAATGTTTTGATTTTTCCATTCAAGAATAATGATTTGAAACTCGAAATTTCGAAAGATGAATTTGACACTTTAATCTCTTTCAAATTTGATTTGTCCTTAGACGACATTAATTCAAGGGTCTCCCTAGTAGTTTTTACCCTAGTTGAATTATATGTATTTCCAATCTGAACACAATAAATAACATTAACAAACATCCATGTTTTGACATGGATCACAAGATTTAAAGTAAGGTTTAGTAAAAATCTTCTATTTTATTCCATATTTCATCTCATATTCCACTTCATAAGTAAATACATGCCTAATGTACCAAAATATTTCCTTATACAACCATTAATTGATTGTAAATAATTTAAACTTGATATGATCTGCAAAATAAAATAGAAAATATAGCAATATTCGAAATAATAGAAAATCCAAAGTCATTTTCCTCTTCACATAGGACAAGGCATATTGGTTAAAGACGGGTGGATTTGGTAACAATTTTTCAGGTTTCATTCCGGAAATATGACACTATATGTCAATATCTGCACCAAATGCCAAACTACCTTTCTGCGCCAACTTAGAAGTGGAAAATGGCCCACCAGTACAACGCAATAAAGTTCATAACATCAATAACCTCAGCATTCAATTATGCAGTAAAAAAAGAAAAAAAAAATTAAAAATCCTTGATCTACCGACAAACTTTTTAATTATGAATAACAATGTGTGGTTATGATTGCCTTTCTACTTGATTTAATAATGCTAACCTAACTTTCTAATGATATATAACTTATAATAATGTGATATAATTAGGTAACAGCATTTGAATGTCTGTAATACACGTCAAGTTCCATATAATCAACTTTTTGCAACAAATTTAATTTTGGTTTATCATGATTAAGAAGACACTAATTTTGCAATAATCCAACTTTTTTTTAGTGGGAATATTAATTTATTGGGAAATTTACTTTATGGTCTCATGAATCTAATATGAACCTTTCATTTTATGTCAAAGGGCATTAATTAATAAACCCAGAAGTTGGTTTGCATTTGAGTAAGAGACAGTTTAATTTTGGGATCAAAAGTCTTGATCCAAAGTTTAATTTTTAGGGATAATTATCTCAACATTCTACAGATTTGCCCTAGTATAGAAAAACACCATGTGATTTGAGAAATTATAATATTATGCCTGCACATTACAATTAGGCCACCTGATCAAAAGGTAATAAATTGATTGAAATATTATAGGTGGACTCTTGTTAATCTAACCGTTGAATTTTATCGTAATTTTTCAAATTAAATAGGGGTGTATTTGTAATTAGGTCAAACCTGGAAGAACGTTGAGATAATTACTTGCTGGAAAGAGACTAGTTGGATTTAATTCAATGGAAGTTTCTGTGCTTTGAATGTGTATCAAAGCAATAGAAAAGATATAAAAGACAACCTAAAAGGCACATATATTGGCTAATAATTTAGTGGTAGTTTAGAACCATACAAAGAGTAGAAGAAAATAAATCCCCATATATATATCAGCCTGATAAGCATGCATGGAATAAGCTTTTATTCAACTGTGATTTATCTTGATTTATGATGGGAAAATTTTATTAAACGGGTTGTGGATGAAAGTTTAATGATGTTATAATTAAGTAAAATGTCGATACAACTGACTAATTACTAAATCACTCTTTGATTGTATGTTTCAGGTTCACTAGTTAATTAGCTATTGAATATCTGATTCTGGGTTATATTTTAGAAAAACATCAAACGTAGCTTTATATAGATATTGTGGAGATAAACTAAAAATTGAATTAAGTTGTTATGATTCAATTAAAAGATGATGTGTACTTTGTTGAACTCAGAACAACGATACCAAAAATTAACTTGTTTAATTTTATTTAATACGATTTAAGATGCAAAATTTCAAGAAACTTATTTTCTATCAAGAAGTTGATTTAGAATTAAAATGGCAACTTACAAAGTCGGCAGTATGACAAAAGTCAATTCGTTCATGACACTTACACAACGTGGCAGCTAAGCTAAATAAATAATGGATCAACTATCTTGGAAAGGTTGTGCGAGATCTGAGTAGCATTCAACCATTTTGGCGGATTGGGTTTGCGTATTCCAAAATGACGTTTCATCCTTTATTACATATTTTAAATACATGCCATGTGCATTAAATATCTTCTTACAAAAATATTTAGTAATAAATACAATTGGCATATATTTAAAAGTATGAAATAAGAGATGATACATCATTTTGGAATATGGGATCCAATCTGCCATTCGAGACCCTCTATTTTACGTTACGTTTCATCTTCTATTTCATTTTATAAATGTACTCCAACTATAGGTAATATATGTCATATGATTTATTTAAGAAAATAACATATACACTTGACATTTGTAATATGATTTAATTACCTCAATGTCTCGTAAGGTGTTATTAATTACTATTATACCTTCTGAAATTTGGATAATATCATTACACTTCTTAAAAATTCTAAGCATTACAAATAGTCCTCTAGATAAAGAGGTGTAATTATAATTATATGTCACCTTAAGAGATGTAACTGTAACTATGCATACGTTCAAGATGTGTAATTGTAATTATGCATTAGTTGAGCTGCATAGTAAGGGGTGTAATGGTAATTATTCAACCCTCGTGAACTATTTTAGTAGTAGGCCTGTCAATGGGTAGGGTTTTACCCTACCCTAACCCATACCCAATTAATACCCTATAGCTAAGACCCTATATTTACCCTACCCAATGGGCCTTAAGACCC
>JACFYI010003576.1:214380-236299 GCA_014898755.1 Handroanthus guayacan | reverse complement strand
TGGGTATTGTAAAAAATGAATGGGTCTGGGTCTGGGTATTAAACTTTTTCTTTGAGTTCGGGTAGGGTAAGACCCTACCCATTAACAGGCCTATTTAGTAGTTATGGTCAACCTCATGAGGTGTAGAGATGGAACGGGATCCCTTATTCCAAATTGTGTTTCATCTCCTATTCCATGCCTTTAAATACACGCCACGTGTATTGCATTTATTATGAAATATTTTTATAAGGAAATATTCCATACACGTGGCGTGTATTTAAAGGCATGAAGTAGGAGATGAAACACAATTTGGAATAGGAGATCTCGTCCCGTGTAGAGATAATTATTATCCCTATGATTTATGGAATACAAGATGGAAATATGATATAAAAATAGAGGATGTGAACCGACAACAGCCTTCTCTTCTGTTGAGTACGTAAGTATGCGAACTCTTCTGTGTGTCTGATCGTAGAACCACGTAAATGCACTTATTGAACTATATAAAAATATGAATTATTACTCGTAGAAACTAATATTGAAACTAGCTTGACTCAGATAGCACGAGCTACAGTCCTTCAGATATGCTAATGGCAACTCACCAACTACATCGTCTTCATTACCCTTTAGGTTCATTTTTATTTGGGGAGTAACACAATTATAATTGTTGAGTTCATTGTATGTAATAGTCGAGACTATTATGAACATGATTGTTGGATCCGTTTCTATAGGTGGAACTCTCTACCATGATTATAATTGTTGGGTCCATCATTATAATCAAGACTTGTGTGATTTTTTCTGCATTAATTTATTTGGTTGAGGCAAGCGATAAACTCTCCGTGTTTAAGACGAATTTGCCTGGCCATTTTAGGAATCATCTCTCAATATATAACTACCACTTTCAAGAGATAAGAACACTATATATGTCTAGAAATAGCGAGTTCAAAGTATATTACACTCTCTGCATGCTGATACCAGCTATTGACTTGTATTTTTTGTGCCATTAAGATGCCACTACGAGTTGATGTTCTTTGTTAAATTACATATTTCCACATTGAATCTCCATGTATTTCTTTTTACAGGCTCCGGTTATGTATAAATCCATCATGTATAATTTAGGCGAAATGAAATGTTGTGCATGCAATAGAGGGCTTTGGTTTTTTGTTGAATAACTTAGTTTATTTAATCATTGTAATATTTAATATCGGTTTCCAAATTCGGAAAGAAATGAATACAGTATTCTGTATTGCATATTGTTTCCCCAAAGAAAATGAAAGCAAACAAAGCCTAGGATTTTTCAGCAAACCAGACCCACATTTTAATTTTCAATTTTTGTTACACCTACCATATTATTATTAGCATATCAATAAAAATCAAATCATATTTAAAGTAAAATCAATATCAAACCAGTTTTATCAAAAATCATCATATATCATCCAATAACAATCAAAGAAAAATCTTCAATAGCTTATTATACAGTAGAAGAATTTTCAAAAGTTATCATATAGTAGAAAAATAGTACACACGTTTGTGAGAATCGAACTCATGATTTTAAGGGCCTCCATCTCGCCGTTAGGACAAAGCCTCATTGATCATATAATTTGAAAATGTGTCTAGCTTTTTTAATAAATATAAACTATTTTTTTTAATACTTTTTTAACAAATTATCCAAACACAATTTCATTTTCAGAAGCAAATAAATAACTACTTTTCTAAACATTAGAAATTGTGAAATCGAAAAAATGTAAGGCAGAAACACAACTAAACGTGCTGTAAGAAATTCAACACAACTACATTTCTCATTTCCAGAAATGGAGAACTTAGAGCTTTTCCAACCTATTATTTGTCATTTAATACGCTCCAATATTTTTCTTTTGATTTATAACATCTAGTTGCTTACAATAACTTCTATTTGAACAAAAAGATCATCATATCTCGAGTAAAACACATGTAGAGCTTGAATTACCTCAACACTCCCTGAGATTTTATATAATTATCAAAACATTCCCTGAGATTTGAATAATTAACATTACAACTCTTACTATTAGAAACTCCTACCATTAGTTCAGCTGAATGATAATTACAATTATACTCCTAAAAATTCTGAAATATTATAAGTACACCCCTTGGATAAGGAGGTGTAATTGTAATTACGTGGCATGGTGAACTTGCGATAAAAGTTGTAACGATAATTATCTAAACTTTAGGGAGTATTTTGATAATTATGCCAAACCTAAGGGGGTGCTGGGGTAATTATACATTGAATTCCTTTAATATCAGAGATAGATTTTGGAATTTTTTTTTTATTATTATTTTTTTTTCTAACTTGAAGTAAAATATGTGTATTCAAGATTAATCCAGAGACAAACAATTACCTTTGTGTTTATGTAATGTTAATGCATATGATAAACAGAAGACTGTTAGTGCATTCTTGCAAATACTGAAAGATTTTAGTAGTCAACCAAAAGTACAAGTTGCACTTCAAAGATTCTTTCCCAGAAAATGATCTTAATAATCACCCAAAGGCATAAGTTGCTGTTCAAGATTCATTCTCACAAAAATGCTCATCATTCTTTAACTAAAGGGACAATCAACTCAACACTCCCTGAAATTTGGCATAATTACTAAAATGCCCTCATAAAGTTTGAATAATTACCATTACACCCCATACCATTAGATCAGCTGATTGATAATTACCATTATAACGGATTGTGATAGTACTTATGCCAAACCTCAAGAGAGTGTTGAGGTAATTATCCCTTTATTAAATCTAGCAAATACAAAAACTCACCAAATCGCAGGAGGGAAAACAAGCTCATCGTCCTCTTGATTTCCATTCCTAGGCTGCCAAAGACTGATATAACGGGTGAAGGATTGCGATCTGCCAATCCCCCCCTCCTTTCTCTTTTGATTTACCTAAAATTGCCAATCGAAAGGGGTACATGAGGAAGATTCAATAAAAGAAAAGCATGAATTAGCTCATGAAGTCCCAGGAGATATAGCTCGCTCAAGCTCTAAGGCTTCACTATCAAGGGATAATTACGTTAACACGCCCTCATGTTTGGTCTAATTACACAGTAATACCTCATGCCAAGTTCAGCTGACAGAAAAACTTAGTGGAATGATGGTTGTGATAAGAGAATCACGATAAAACCTCCTGTGACTTGCAAAATTACGACAACACCACCTCATGTTATTTTAAGTTTCTAAACCTGCTATACCCCAGTAAATTTTCCATCAACTGAACTACTAGAGGACGTTACTATAATTTCGAAAACCACACGGGTAGCTACTATAATTAGATCAAACCTCAGGTGTGTGGAGGCAATTATCTCAACTATTAACAAGAAAACGTGGGTAATGACGATGGAGATCAAATTAAACGTCTGAAATAAACAGTTAGGAGGAACTTACTTTCAAGTCTCCAAATCCTCGATACAAGAACAGCCCATATTCTGAACTTCTTATGCATCGATGTCAAAATGAAATTGAACAGATAGAAAATTCATAAGACAGCTATAGAAGGAACCCCAGAAGCATAAAATCTATATAAATACACTCAACAATCAAGAATTCAGATGACTAGCCCATGTATGGTATTACAAAGCAATATACACATTCCAAAAAAGAAAAATTTGCTGCTATATCTCTTCTCTACGAATTACTGAGGGAACAGGTGGCATCATCGTGTCATCTTTGGTATGGGGACGAGATTCTTCTTCAATTAAAGAAAGCTGCCTTACTGGACTATTGTACTCCTTGGAAAACCGGCTAGGACTCGGGGAATTAGCCTTTGGGGAAGGGCTGTTCCTGAGAGGAGAACTTGGACTTGACCTAAACTGAAATTCTCCATCTTCACGAGGCAATGGAGGCATTGGCAAGTGCTCGTCTTTCTTTCTGTAAAACTTATCTTCCACGATGTCGTATGAATTTCCAGTCCTTACTTCCTGAGCTAGAGAGCACCAACAGCAGAAAAGCCAAAGAGCGCAATCGGTGACAGCTGGTTTACCGCAGCAAAAGTTATCCGGAGGCAAATTAAATCTTTTTCTCATCTGAATTCTCCAAAAACCGCCGTAGAGTAACCCGAAAACACAAAGGAAAATCCCAGTGAGACCTAAGGCCGCCCTTACAGTCTCGTGGTCAATATTAACAGCAGCCAGGTTGAAAATCCAAAATGGAGCCATGCAAAATAGAAGAAAAGTGGCGATATGGACGTACATATTGCCAAACCCGAGTCTCTCCATGTTCCATCCGAAAACACAGAAGCTACAGAATAATGAGAGATAAGCTAACGAAATATCGTCCCAAAAATCAAGAACACCTCCACTCCAACTTGGTCTGGTCTCGACAGTTCTTTCATCATCTCTCGACACAAATGAGAATCTCTTTTCAAATGACATTCTTCTTGATTGATCTGATCGAGTACTATCTTCAGTGGTGACTGGAATTTGTGCTTCTACATCTACCCCAGTCTCATAATCTTTCCCAAGAGGACTAAGCATGGTGTAAATTCCAGCAACTGCAGGAGCACCAATTGCAACGGATATACATAGTCCAACACCAATAGGGGGTCGCTCAGACCGTCTGTATCCCAAGTTAAGACCACACAGTGCATATTGTGCGAAACAGTTAACATTTAGAAGAACCACCACCACCATCATGTGTGCCCATTCCTTTGGTTTATAGGTGCCATTCTTGCAATAAATTTTTCTGAGCTTTAAAACATCTTCTTGCCTCCATCTCAATAATAAAGCAAGGTGATATATTCGTTTTGGGTGTTGATATAAACACATGAGAGTGAATAGAGCATTGAGAATCTGATTATTAACTTCGAACCAAGCATCTCTCTGAGGCTTCTTTGGAAGAGCATGGTTTAACATTCCGGTCATGACCATGAACAGAATAGCACCGGAAATAGCAACACAGACAATCCATATAAAAAGAGCAAGATTCATGGGATCCCTTATCCATTCTTTGCAAATTCTCCAAAGAGAATTCCAATCAATTTTCTTAGAAAATATCTTTTGAAAACGTTCACGTATATGAAGACTGCTAGATGAAGGTACAGTTCGGGAAACCTCATCCTTTTCCTCGGCAATACGTTGAAATTTGGCGGATGGTGATGCCAAATTACCAAACTTAAGGAACCTTAGTCTTTTGGGAAGAGCAGAAACGCCACTGTTGTATCCATTTTGTGAACTTTCATCACTTATTAGACCTCTTTGAGACATCGAGATGTGCAGAGGGCCATGGCTTTTGACTTTATCAACATTAGGTTCCTCACCTCCACCACTATTCTCCCCATTATCAGTTGACACCATCTTGCTTTTAATATAATGTTTTGTGCTTGAAAAATTTACAGGATTACCAAATATCAGAGAGCTGTAAAGCAATAGGAGCAATGAAAAAATCACATAAAGTAGATTATAAAAAGTTTACAGCAAACCCACCCTGAAAAAAAATTCAACAGAAATTTTAGCCAAGAAATGCAAATATATATTGCAAGAAAAAAGCAATTAAAAAGCATTAGCATTATACATAAGGCAATTAACCAAAGATTTCACCCATAAATTTCCACCTTAAATCTAAAAATTAAAGTTTATCAAATTTAAGATAGAGATAACAGCAGCCCACGAATTGGGGAAACTCATGAACTTGGAAATTTCTCAATTAGTTCATCATAGCCCACCAAAAGAAGTACAAAAGTATCTTCGAAAAGTATACATCAAAACAAAAAAAGAAAATAAACAGCTAGACCTATACAAGAAAAACCAGAAATACACAGAAATTAGTAAAAAAAAATACAAAAAAAAATACTCACCAAAAAGCATGGTATACAAGAAGAGCAGTCGGGCTTCAATATTTTCCAGATAAGCTTGAGAGTTGAGATCGTTCAGCTGATCTGCCTCCCTCCATTATCGAAGTTTAGCAACAGTTTCCAAGAAAAGTATCATTAGCCCGTTTCGGACGCCTTTATTCACCTTTGTTTTTCTTTTTAGTTGCTTTTTCCAACTTCACAAATGGCCAAGAAGGGTCAAATTGCCAATCGAAATTTCAAACACAAGTGGCAATAAACAATAATACAATGTAATAAATATACAAATTCAAGCCATTGGGTCTTATATAATAGGAATAATTAACTCAACTCCCTTGAAATTTGTTATAATTGCTAAAATTCCTCTCATATTTTGAATAATAACCATTACTCCCCCATGTACTATAATTAGATCCCTCAATATGTAACAAATATTACAGGCAAACCTCTTCGTATTGAAAACTGAAGAGAGTCTACTTATAATGTTTATTATACTTTCAAGGGCTTAATTATATATAATAAACAGGAGAGTTATAGTAATTCTTCATACCACATAGACTATTTTTGATAATTTCAGCAAACTTGGAGGGTGTTGAGGTAATTATACCAATTTCATATTCCCAAAGAAATGGTCCCTCCCATTACTTGTTATTTAAGTATTCTACATAAATTTTTCTTTCATCTTTTTACCTTGGCGGATTAATTCTTTTGGTTCTTATTATTATTGTTAAATAATTAATTAATAAGGGTTAATTACATTTGACTATCTTCGAAAATTAGAAAATTACCAACTACTACCCTTGTGGTTTGAAAATTACAAATTAACCCCCATAAGTTTGTGAAATTACAAAATAGTCCATTCCGTTAGGGTTTTTGACGAAAAAAGATGATGCCATCAATTTTTCAAGTAAACTTCCCATTTTATCCCTAATGGAATGGATGATTTTGTAATTTCACAAACTTATGGAGTTTAATTTATAATTTTTAAACTACGAGGGTAGTAGTTGGTAATTTCCTAATTTTCGAGGGTAGTCAAATGTAATTAACCCTTTTTTTCTAAAATAATTTTTTAAGATAATTTTCTGTAATTATTTACGTAATTTTATTTTAAAGAAATCAAAATTAGTTTTTGTTATTAAATATAATTCATTTAAAAATACTTTTGCATTATTTTTTATATAATAATAATTAGGGCAGTCCCTAAAATTTTTATTTTTTCTCACTTTAGTCCCTAATGTTTTATTTTTCATTTTAGGGTCTTTAAACTAATAAATTTGTACTACTTTGGTTCTTTGGTCAACTTTTCAGCAATTTTTTGTTAAAATATGACTTACGTCAATATCACCCAAGGGAAAATTTGTCATTTAAATAAGAAATAAATAAAATAAAAAATATATAAATAAGATGCCCTAAAAATCACCAACATCCTTTGCACTCACGTGACATCAATTTTATTTTTAGAAATTATTTTAGAATTATTTTATAAAATTAGAAGAAATTAATTACATAGAATCATTTCAAAAATTTATTACAGAAAAAATTTGCCAAAAAAATAAAGAAAAGTATACAAAAATTTATTTTCCTAAAAAAATAATTACAAAAAATAAAATTAATTGTTTTTACTATTCTTTAATATTAAAAGATTAAACTAAAAATAATTACATAAAATTATTTTTAAAAAATTTAAATTTTTAAACAAATTATCTTTAATAATTAAAAATAATTTTAATTTTTCTGAAAATTAATTACAAAAAAAGTGATATACATGTCGAACAATTACGTTTTACTACCCTCAAAAATTATAAAATTACAAATCACTACCCTCGAAGATTATAAAATTACTAATCACTACCTTAACGGAATATACGAGGTCAAAATGGTCATTTAACACTTTTCGATCAAAAACCCTAACAGAATGGATGATTTTGTAATTTCACAAACTTATGGGGGTTAATTTATAATTTTTAAACCACAAGAGTAGTAATTAATAATTTTCTAATTTCGGAAGATAGTCAAATGTAATTAACCCAATTAATAATCTATAGTTCTATAGTTCTTTCCACCTACCAAAAGGACAGGAAGAGGGGAAAAAAGGTAAGTCTCTCTCATATATTATTGCTATTAAGAAAGAGCGGTAAGATTATGACTTATGACAAGTAACCACTAAAATTGGATAAGAAAAGTATTTTCGAGAGAATTGATCCGCACAATGAATTTGAAAGGAAATTATGCATGTAATTATCACCTAGACAAATTCTATACATGTTTCATAAGTTCTTACTTTAAGAACCAAATAAAATCGAGGAATAATTATCTCAATATCCATTGTCATTTGACTTAATTGCAAAAATATTTTTATAGATTGAAAAATTATAATAATATCTTCTATTTTAACCTAATAGGTCTACTCTTTTTGAATTGGTAGTAGGAGGTCTACTCATGAAATTTTAGTCGTTCTGTTATACTTTTAAAGGTATCTAACTGTAATGCATGTGAAATGTTACTATAATTCGTAAATCACGAGAGGTGTTTCTATAATTAGATCAAACATCTAAGATAATTACCGCTACAAAAATTAGGAATACATCCATTTAAAGAGCTCGTAATACTTATTTATTCAAGAAACAATATCATCTTTAGTTTCTTAATAAACAAAAAATAAAAGAAAATTTTCTTTTTCTTTTTCTTTTCTCTGATTAATACAAATTTTTGGGATTCTCTTGGATTTTAGTTATATATATTTATCTTTGCAAGAGAAAGGTCAAAACGGGGTTAGAGGACACCCATCTAGAAAGTAGAAGGTATATAAATATACCAACCAAATAATGATCTGGATTGATGCTGAAAGTATATAAATATGGAGGGCAAATATAGTTCAACAGTTTTGTTTTATAGTGGTAAAGTAATTTGGGCATATTTTGAAAATGTCAAACAATTAAGTTTACCACGGCACAGTATCTATTTTCTTGAAATAAAGTTTGAAGAAATTTATTCTGCACACGGTATTCTACTTTTTAGGTGTTGAAACTCTTCATTAACAGCGTGTTAACCATAAATACCATAGATTAATTGGATAATTACTCAACACCCCTTAGGTTTGGCATAATTGCCAAAAACATCCCTAAAATTTCAATAATGATTATTACACTTCTATCATTAGTTCAGCTAACTCATAATTACAATTAAATTCTTGAGTTAATGTATAATTATAAATACATCCCTTCGTTTACAGAATCTACTTGTAATGTTTCAGTATTTTAAAATAGTCTAATAGTAGAGAATGTAATAGCCATTATCCCAATTTCATGGGGTATTTTAAGAATTATACCAAATTTTAAGAAATGTTGAGATAATTATCCCTAGATTAATTAACCCAGAAGAAATATTATACGGCAATGACTCGTTACTTCACATCATATGATTAGATGTGATTGCTAAAATAAATAATTTATTATTTAGATTACATATTATTGTAATCTAATAGAATGCTCGCCCGCGTGATTTGGAATAAGAATATCCAAAACATTATCCAATTAATTGGTTAGTTCTTTGAACTGTTCCCTGTGATATTACATGTCATAATTCACCTTTACTTTTTACTAAAATATTTTTATCCCACTATAAATTATTTTATTTAATTTTCTATGGACGATTTTATCCTTTGCCCAGTTAATCCTAAATGATTTTATCCTTCTAAATAAAAATTTAACCCCCAAAAAATATACTTCCAGGGGTGATAACTTCATTGCACAATCGTGGCATCGAGCTCTATACAAAGTAGTAACAAATCAGCAACAAACAACATGGTTTTTCATTTTTCTTCTTTCTTACACACGCACGCACGCACACACACGCACAAACATAGAAGAATGGACCAAGAGACTCAACAAGTAAACATAATTTAGTTTTGTTTAAAAAGGTCATGTTTAAGTATGCAATCATATTCACCCTAAATCGAAAATCAAGTAGTTATACACATGCCCAGAGTAGAAAACGTGGTAATGATAGAGAATGCAATCCAAGAAAAAGTCATCATTAGAAACAAATGGAGCTCGCAACTATCAAGAAAATTAGATTTAAGTAAGATCATCCTCCTCTAGCTCTTTGGCCTTCAAGGCTTCCTTTACTCTCAGTAGAAGTGTCGTCTTCCAAGCATCCTACGAATATAGTAATCATGAACAAAGTTAGCAGTATTACTTCTAAAAATACAAAAACTGTAACTTCACCTTCTTTTAAAAATTGCATCTCATAATTGAACCTATTGGTTTCAGGGGTTAAAAGAAGATATAATACTAAAGGAGAATGCAGGTATCAATGATGAGTAGGCTCTTTCAAGCCACGGACAACTTGTTTTTGGAGATGCAATACCCCGGTTGATAAAAGGATGAGAGAGGAAATTTAATGGAAAGAATGAATTTGAGAGCAGACAAGTTTCTTAGATTCATGTAAAAGAACAATCAGAAATAGCAAATTGAAATATGGATTAGCAATAGTTTCCAAACAATTATCATCCCAAGTGTCACATCTGAGTACAATGAAAATAATTCGGGAGAAATTACGAGACTTGAAGCAGACTCTCAATGTTCGGTTTTTTACCATTGACCTAGAACTCTTCAGTGAGAACAACCTGCAGAGCTCTAAGGACACCGAAAATTTTGTGCCTGAATTTTTCAGGCTAGATCTCTCTTAGAATGTGATTCTATACCAACATGGATAAAAATAAAAAAAAAATGTAGAAGGCCCATAATTCGAAATGATGGACCCTCATAACCATTATTATAACAGACAAATATCAAGCAGATTTGCCAAATTGAAGCTTTGACAGGCAGTAATTACTTTACATGGATAACAAGAACTTTTAGTTGCATCCAGAAAGATCCTCTCAGATAGCAGAGGAAAAGAGAAATTATAAAGCCAAAGCCAAAGCCAAATAGAACACACAACTCATACAAACTAAACCTCAAAAGTTATCTATGCTATATGGTAATAATACTTTCAAGTTGGTTGTTCCTTGACTATCCCCTTTATTCTCAAAACCTTCCCATCAAAAGGTGATGTCCATAAAATAAATCCATGACAATGATCAACGTAAACAAGTTTTCAGTTTCTAGTTTAACAGAGCCAAAGTATTTTCAATCTCTTATATAATATATAACTCAAGGTAAAAAATAAAAAACTTAAGACCTCAAGGTTTACAACTACCTTGTAATTAAGAGAAATTAATATACATACATACATATACATATACATATATATATCAAAAGCATAATATGCTAATTCACTCGCAGATGGCTTCACAGGAGGAAGCAGTTTGCCAATAATGACAGGTGGGACAAGTTAAACTCACAGCACAAAAATTCAAAATCAAGTTTGAAAGACTAGATGGCATAGTTAACTTACCAGCTGGGTCATGCTATCAAATTCCTTGACTGCATCGGTAAATTTGGCAACGTCTTCCTCATCAATGGCAGTAGCTAAATCCTTTGATCAACAGATGTGAAACATGAAATATATCAGATTCATCAAATCAAGGTCCCAGAGCTCTCACTTCTGGAATCCGGAAGCACCAGAAGTACGAGGATTCATCATGTTATCATAAAAAATAACATGCAACTTGAATAATTAAGTTAACACAGTTAAGCAATAGCATATGGTACAGATGAAATTTTATTTACGTAATAGGTTTAATATGAAGATTCCAATTTTCCAGAAATGGATGTATAAAATCTGTTTGTGGGATGGACTTCTTTACTTCTTTTTTCCTTTTGAAATTAGAGGGGGAGGACTAATGCTTACCCTTAGCAATTTGTACTCACGTGTCCCAGAAAATGTTGGATCCAATTCCTATAAATGAAGGAAAAACGGCATATCTCAGCACTTACATCAAACAAAGGGTAGAGTTGCAGATAGGGACAAAAAAAAACATGAGTACCTGGTATCGCTCTAATGCATTGTTAATTGCAACAACATCACCCTTGCATAGCTGGCAAATACCAGCATTAAGAAGATGCCCTTTAACTCCATACTTCAGCAAGTTATTATTGAGCGACTGTCGTGCTATCTCTTCATAAATCTCGATAGCTTTTGGATATCTGAGTAAAGTATTCTCTTAGTACACAATTCAAACTTTACCCAGTATAAAGCATGAACATATAAATTAGCAGCGGACTGAAAATTTGAAACTAGTTTGCAGCAAACTGAAAATTTCAGACCAGCAAGCACTCTTATCATATCTTTGGTGTTTTTTCTCTCCACTTGTCTAAGCAGACATTAATTACTCTAAAGGAGTTAAGCCTAAGGAGATATTAATAGCACTCATTTGTATTGGTTTATTATCAATGAAAAGTAAATTAAGCAAACCTATTAAGATGACAATTGGTAAAATGATGAGGGCTAAGCTGAGAAGAAGATTGATGGACATGGAGGTCAAGATGTGGTACAGTCATGAAGGAGGATAGTTCACTGGGAACTTTTGGTAACAGGAATGCCAGGAAATAAAAAAAATTATGGCCCCATTTGATTAAAGTCAGCTTCTCTCTCCCACTCTCCCTCCTATCTCTTCCCTTTCTTAAATTAAATTACTCTTGAGAGTCCTCTTTCTCCAAGGTTAGTATGAGATATCTGGTGTAGTCAGTTTGCAGTCGTGATACTTTAGGAGTACTTAGATTTCACTAATATTTGGTGTTTACGGATAACCTTCTAACTTGCATTTATCTATTAAGGAAAGAAAGATGAGTTGACAAAAAGAAAATGAAGGTCTACAAGCATTCACTGGTAAAAGACGCTAAGAAAAGTAAAAATCAAGCAGCTAATGATACTAGTATAATACATCAAACAGATCATGACATGGCATAATCATGCAAATAGATCAGACAAACTTAACTGTTCTAATTGAGCTGCAAACTGCGCAATTTTCTGCTTGCACTGATTTGCAGATGTTGTTACTTCTTCACTTTGGAAGAGATCAGCAGCATTCTCATAGTAAACAATAGCCTGTTCCAAGTTCTGTTCCTGCTCATACAACTCAGCTATTTCCTGCAAAGGAAGAACTTCCAAATTATCCTCATTCAATTTACTTATCGAAATAATGGTATTAGTCTCCAATAATCTAGATGTCAAAACATGATAATTCAGAGAATAGTCAATGCCGTTATTCAGAGAACTCTTTGTTTACATAAGGAAGCCAAATTCAATATACTGAACAAGCCAGTTGCCGAGTTTAAAGTCTAAAGTTATGAAATACTTTAAGAAATAAAGCAGCAACATAGGATATTAGCACCTATTTAATGTTTTATACCTTGTAATATCTGGCAGACATATTAAGCCGTCCAATATCCATAAATAAATTTACAGATTGCTCCAGGCAAGATATTGACTCTGCAAAGCATCCAATGGGAATTAATGGTGGGATCATGAGCTTCAAATTGAAAAGAACAATACCAAAAAACAGATGATCATATGACTAAGCATGCGTTAACCACTAAAACCTACAAGTGGATTAGAAATGAGATTCACCAGGTCTGCAAAACTTATCCATGGTACACATAGATATAAGTGGATCATAAAACTGGCAAATCTAATAGCACCAAGAAATGGAGGGCAAGGGAAGAAGCTAACAACCTCAAAACTAAGGCACTGCACTACAATAATTGCCTTGAGCTGCTTCTTAACTCAGAAACAGAAAAGTCTATTTGAAAATTTTATTTGACATTTCTGTAACAATATAAAAATTACTCTCTGCCACGTACATGTTTATAAGTCCAATAATTAAAAATTCCAAAGCACACCTTTTGTGTTAGTCTTTTTGTAACAATGAGCAGCATCGGCATACGCGTTAGCAGCTTCATGCTTGCTATCTAACTGCAAATATAAATATGGAGACACATAAGTGAAGAGAAAGAGATCACAACCTAGCAAAAGCGACACACTCACAAGCGGACTAACCTTCAAGTGACAATTTGCCAACTTAACATACACTGCTCCAGCCTGATCCCCTGATAAATACCATAATTCAACATTGTTCAGACCACAAGCAACCAAAATTTACGAGAAAAATTACTCGAGTAAATATCCATCATTGCTGTTTCTTCACACGTAAGAATGGACTCTTCAAGAGTTATCATCTATCCGAAGCCAATAAAATTCATGTCCACAGAATAAAGTGCATGCTAGGAAAGTAACAAGAAAATCATGGAATTCCCATTCTTAGTTCCAAATTTGCAAATGCCATGCATTAGTCGGCAATTTCAAATTCACCTCCAGTAAAGTCCAAAATGCAAACTTAGGCCAAAGCTCGTTGGTGCAAAGTGAAACCAAACATCCAATTATCGGGAAAATAAAAGGAGGAAATCCAATTCACATCCATAAACCTTACGAAAGAAAATAAATCATTCCCAATCATTCCGTCAACCAAGCTTTTTCAGGGAAAAATAACAAAAGACGCAGAAATTAAGATCAGACACAAATAAAACGAACACAAAACCCAAATAACGAATCCATCGATCAATTAAAACGAAAATTAAATAATTCTTTTACATGATTTGGCGAGTTTGTAAGCATTGGCGGCTTTATCGAATAAATCTGCGGCGTCTTCGTATTTGGAGCCGAATATGCCCCAGCCGCTGAGCTTCTTCTCGGCTTTCTGCTCGAAATCCTCGGCCCTTGCTAAATGATCGCCCATTGTTATTTCTTCTTCACGCAAAGTGGTGGTCTATTTCGCTGTTTTTTGAAGGGAAGGAAAGACGGGAAATGAACAGAATTTGAGGAGTGGCGATATGAAAAAAGACCGTTCATTTTTGCTATTGCCAGTATCCTTCTTTGTGGACATTTTCAGTCTGACCAGACAAAACGTGTTGATATTTCGCTTATTGCACGATGGAAGCTCAATACTAGCCCGGTGTGTTTGGGCTTTATGTTGGTGATAGTGATCCAAGTTTAATGGGCTCTAATGCTTCTGGGCTCATCAGGACCTTCTTTTTGTTTTTTGTTTTTGGGGCGTGGGGGGAGCAGGACCTTTTTTTAGGAAAGTAGTGCATAACATAAAATTAAATAACTAATACAAAAGTATGTATATAAAAATAATAATTTTAATTTGATATGAAATGAAACTGAAATAAAAAAAAAAAATATTATGTAAAATGGGACACTCAAAAATTTTCATATTACTTTCGTGTACGCCCGGCTGTTAACTTCAGTGTAATCTAGCCAATTTATACAAGTTTGAACACCTTTTTTTTTTCTTTTTTCTTTTTTTTAATAACTACTTTGCAAGTGAAGATTATAGGTATGTTAAATTATCGAAGATTGTAAAGTTTTTAAAACTGATTTTATCTGCAAAAAAGTATTTCATTTTATCAAATCTTGTAAAGTAATTAATAAAACTGATTTTATCTGCCACAAACAAATAAGATATATACTTTCTTTCCTTATTTTTATCCTTTTGTCTCCTCGGGATAAATAAAGTCCAAAAGATTGCAAAAATATCACGAATAAGAGTTAGCTTACACTGAAAAAAAAAAAGAGGGACAAAAAAAATTTATGACAATACAAAAATTATCAATAATAATAGGTCTGAAGCGACAATAACTTTCATTTAGTCACTAATAATATATTTTAAATGTAATAATTTTTTATATTGTCACTATATAATAGCCAGTTGGATGATTGTATATTTTTGAAACATGCTTGCGGAGATGTTTGGTGCATATCGAGCAATCGGGACAAGGTGTTGGCAGTTTTTGCGATCCTGCTGGCTGTTGGGACGAGCTTCGTTGCCATTTTCTAAAATTTGTCGGATTATTTTGGCATAATGATGAGTACAAATATTGATGAAGCTATATATGTCTCTACATCGATGTCTCAAGAATGAAATTGTTTGGACAATGTTAACCAACATAGTGGGACTTTAGTTCTCAATATCCCATGTTGTTTTTTTTTTGTGTTGTGGCTTAATCTGCAACTATTCCAAGTTACTAGATTGTTGGCAAATAACAGGACAATCTTAATCACACATTGTAATGGGTGGACATTCTTGTATCATTCTTGAAATAGTCAGTGAAGGGGGTCCAACTTCCATGTGTATTGCTTGTAAAACGAGGGACACCATTTGTGTCATCTGTTATAGATGGTGTTTGGATGAGTTTGATTATAAAGTTCTAGAAATATGTTGTAAGATGTTTATATGTGATAATTTACTTACCTTTCTTTCTTTTTACCATGTGTGAAAGGAGCTGGTAAACTTTCAAATAAGATGCAAGATTGCAAGGGAAACAATTGTTTTAAAAGACCTTTTACGGGAAAAAAAAAAAAATAATTAGGATTATTTACACCTATGCCACGTCTGATTCCAATTCCCCCCCTTTTATTTTAAAGTTTTCAATTCCTCCCCTACAAAATACAACATTTATCAAACTACATCTACCATTGGGTTTTTGGATGGAAAATGTGGATATCATCCAAAAATTTAAATAAACTTTCTATTTTGCCCTTTACTTATATTTTGTAAGATTTTATAACTTGGAGAAGGTGTAAATGTAAAGCATTATTCCTTAATATATATGAATTATATTCTAACTATTTTTATGCACATACCTAGGGTATGCGCAGCATCAATTGCTAGCATATTATAAACCCCATAACAAATTTAACTTACTTTCATTTTAACACATTCGATATATTGAAATCGAATCGATAAAATTGTTTGGGTTGATAATTATTTTCTATTTACTGCTATTAATTGATAAAACTCGGAGCGTGTAATTAAGGCCAATATTAAAATTCGTGCCACCCAAATATAACTGCTACAAGTATTGTACGAACGCAAACATACATTTGATTCATATTATTATACACAGGAAGGCTCCTGTTTTAAAAAAGCTCGCGAGAGGATGAAGAAGTAGGGCAAGTGGCAAAAAGTGACGAAGGGAGTTCAAGATGGGCGATCAAGTCATGGTAAAGTTACTTCCATGACAGTATAAAGCTTTGCAAGGGATGTAGAAGGGCCTGGTTGGCAGGTAGAGGGACGTTTGGAGTGACTGCTAAGGTTGGTAAGATTTCTCATCGACTTAACTTATCCAACATTTTGAAGATTCCGTCTTTTATGTGAGTGTGCTGAAGTCGTACGTAGGAGACAAGGAAAACTTGAGCACCAAGAAGACAAGAAAGACATGAGCTGAAAAGAGTCACATTGAGCATCTCTAGTTACAACAAAGTCTTTGACAAAGAGGCAGACGAGGTTTTAATACCGCGGATCGTTAGGATATCAGGGGTGCCACCAAGGACACATACTTAATGAAGCAAAGGGAATTCTAGAGTCTGAGACGGCATGGGAAATGGAGGATCTTGTGGCAATTCCTAGGGTAACTCCATGAGTACGAGGCGATGAAAGCGTTGCCAACTTCGATGGGGAAAATTCCACCCCCGACCAAATTTTGTCATTGAACGTTGACAGTGGATATGGAAGGCTTGAAGACATCCTAGAAGAATTCAGCTTATGTTACACTTTTGTAAAGAAATGTAGAACTTCTAGAGTAGGTTTTCTAAAAGTATATTAGAAAATATCCTAAGGTATTTTCCTAGAATAATTTAGATGATCATTTTATATTGTTAAATCAAGTTGATCTCGACAGTCCATTTGAAAGGGTTGGATAGTATAAATAAATAAGAACTCTTATTTGTGAACATCCAAGAATTTGTCAAAAATACACCACTTGTCTGTCTCTATCTAAATACTTTCAAACTTATCTTCACACGTAAATACTTTAAATATGGAAGTTAACTACTCTGTAAGGGGTGGAATCGAAATGCTAAGTGTCGTATAATAGGTTGAAAAGATAAGTTTGTGACATCTAGTTATATGATTTTAGTTCCCTTAAATATCTTTTTCGAAATAAGGAAACAAATTTGGCTGTTGATATCATCATAAATTTTTTATAGATTGACTATTTGCTTTTGTTACAATCGAATTCATTTCATTTCCTTCCACAACTTCTGAGGTTGTGAATTCATTTCCTTCCACAACTTCTGAGGTTGTGAATATAAAAGGGGCAATATGAATAAGTACTAATTTTTATTCAATTAGTGCTTTTGTATAAGCACAACTTTGTTAATGCATGAATAAATGATCCATCTTTGTGAACATAGATGTAATTTCCATTTTACATATAAATTTGATGGTTGTTCAAATGCGGCTATGATGTTGATGGCGAGGTCGACACATGATGGAGTCAGCAAAACTTGTGGGCTACAACAATCACTATCAAAATATATTCTGATTGTTGCTTGAGAGTTAGGAATAAGATATGAAATACCAATAGTTTGAGGGAGGAAAAGCAAATAATTTATCTAAGAATTGTTTTTTCTCCCTTTTTTCATGTAATTTGGTTCAGATAACCGGGATAAGGATTTACTTACCATGATTCACATCATATTTCCATGTGTCAAAATTTCTTTTCCTTAATATCTTAGAAGTTGAAAATTAAACAAGAATAAAAAAAAAGCATGTGTAGCATGTACACATCAGGGAACATATTTCCGCAAGCTCCAACCACCGTCATGTAAACAAATTTTGACTTGTTTACCTCCATGGTTAAACCATTAGATTTTACTAAAATAAGGCATAACTAAGTTACAATTTTAGGAAATTTTGATTCAGATTCATTAAAATATAATTTTTATTCATTTTAATCATATAATAGTTGCTTGTTGATTAGTAATTATTATAAATGTCATTATTAAATGTTTGGTAATTTATACTTTTTAATAACGTATCAACTCTATTTTGATTATACTATTATATGGTCTTTTCTAAAACTTAAATTTGCATGAGAGGGAATGAATCAGGCTTCTCAAAGATTTATACAGTGGAATTAAAAGCTCAAAACCTTTCGCATATGATTTAATAATTAATTCTCGAATTACAAATAAATAAATCGGGATCAGAATTATGCGCTAAAGAAGCATAATAATTCTTGATCAGAACTAATTAAAAATATTTGCGGTAGTAGCCACGTCACGTGTAATAATTCCAGCAAGATCTAAAACACCTCGATTGACTGAGTTTGTCCGCGGACAACAATCTTTGCGCCAACTCAGATTTCATTTTAGTACAACGTGAATCCACCCAGATTTGGCCCAGCAATTATGTTGATGCTGTCTTTTTCTGATTCATCTTTCATTTCACTTTCTTGACAATGACATTGTCTGGTACTATGAATTTGCCATCTATTAAGGTTTTGGAAATATGAAAAAGGCAAAAGAAAAAAAAAACAAAAAAAAAAGAAAAAGAAAAAAGGCCATGTTATTACTCATTTGCACGTTTTAAAATGCGCAGATTGGTTAATGTTCCACTTGCTCCATGGGAAAGCACTTTTATTACACTATAAAAAGATTAGGATACCAATTACGACCAATTTGTAACTAATGTTAGAAATTCATATATTAATCTTGATTATAAAGTGATCGTTGTTGAATTTAGAGCAAATATCCTTATAGCTAGCTAAGTGCTAACGAATATTGACCAGTTTCGAACTCAGAACATGGCTAAGAATTGCTGGCTAATCCAATTTCGTTACTTTAAATAAATTATATTTGTTATGGAAAATTTGTAACTCTAACTATAAAATTAATTTTGTAGCTATTTTACCATCACGTTTCAAACATTTTACAGCATATAGGATTTAAGATATTTAAATAAGTGTAGTCAAATATGCTGAAATTACAATTTAAAATGTCTTCACTTTTTGTTTTATAAAAATATCACTTTGTTATAATATTTTCAATTTCAAAAATTGATGTTTACGTCATTTATGTTGATGTATTTAAATTTATTGTCTCATTTAATTATTTAATATAATTTTAATAAATATTTGGCCATATATTTTAGTTTATCATTGTTGGGCTCATCAATCATTGTCGGTTTTATGTTTTTATTATAATGTTAGAGGCCCATTACTATCTTATAATTGTCAAAATTTTATGCTCATGAGGATGAGAGTGTTTCACTTTATACTTTCACAAGACTTGCATTTGTCTATAGGACTATGGGCTGATTCTTTGTCTCAATGTGATTATGCACATAAGATTATTAGATATCACTAAGAGCAAATGCATTTTATTGTGGAGGCCATAATCAGCCGTTCCCATGTATAACGAGACAATTAATTATAGCTATAGAACAGTGATAACTGTCATGACTCTTCATTTATACAAAACTTCAATTTTCTTAATGCTCATGTGACTCGATTTGCTAATTTATGCATCACAATCTTATGAAATTATGAATCTTTATCTTGTTATATTTTTTTTATGGTTTTGACCACTAATCAAACAATTATCCTCAACACAATACCTTCAAAATCCTTTATCATCAATTCATAAACTTGAAGAGTTCCAATTATATCACCTTTTGTTTTTCATAGTATTTAATTAGCTACCAAGCTAAATTTGAACTCAATTTGAGCCACTTTCTTAGTATTTAAGTGCTTGCATATTATTAAAGGAGAACTTCACTTTCTTCACCGTCGAGCGAGTTGTGGCTTGTTAACTTAAATGATACCCATGACAAATCCTTAGAATAAAGTTTAAGATTCATTTTGAAATAATTTTTTTACATTATAGTATTATATTAATCAAGGTTTAGAATTTGTCATGTCTACTCCAAACTTCTTCGCCAGTATCCCCGAAACTTCCAAGTCCTTTTCGTGTGGGATTCCTAATTTTTGAATTCTACGACAAGGCAACTCTTTTAGGTAAGTGTAACAATCATCAACTTGGTAATATGATGTTAGTAATTCAAAGTAAAGAACAAGAAGAACGAGAAATTGCTAAGAGCGCTAAGCCAGAATTTTAGTCGGACAAATATAAATACCTCGTATAATTTAGAACTTAAAACTAGGTATTAAATGCATAGTTTGCCTTTGTCTGATAAAAGATATATATTTATAATGTGAGGTTACTATGGTCCAATTGATTTTAAGTCTAGCTGTACCGTCGAGCCCATTCTCTTTATCTCATTGTACAACCGACTCGAGCTAATCATTTCGATCAAACTGGATATTTATTTACTTTTTTTTCCGTGTGTGAAAGGAGCTCATAAATTTTCAAATAAAATGCAAGATTGCGAGAGAAATTGGAAAAAAAAAAAAAAAACTAGGATTAATTACAACTATGCCACCTTTGATTCCAATTCCCCCCCTTTTATTTTAAAGTTTTCAATTCCTCCCCTACAAAACACAACATTTATCAAATTGCCTCTACCATTGGGGTTTTGGATGGAATATGTGGATTTCATCCAAAACTTTAAATAAACTTTCTATTTTGCCCTTGACTTATATTTTGTAAGATTTTGCAACTTGAAGGTTGTGTAAATATAAAGCATTATTCCTTAACATATATGAATTATATTCTAACTATTTTATGCACATACATTGGGTATGCATCGATTGCTAGTATATTACAAACCCCACAACAAATTTAACTTACTTTCATTTTAACACATTCAATATATTGAAATGGAATTAATAAATTTGTTTGGGTTGATAATTATTTTCTATTTACCTCTATTAAGTGACAAAAACTCGGAACATGTAATTAAGGCCAATAATTATAATTCGTGCCACCCAATAATTACTGCTAGAAGTATTGTACGAACGAAATATACATTTGATTCATGTTACCATACATAGGAAGGCTCGTGTTTAAAAAAAGCTCACAAGAGGATGAAGAAGTAGGGCAGGTGACAAAAGGCCACCAAGCGAATTCAAGACATGGTTCGCCGGAACGGCGATATTTTGCCGGAACGGCCGGATCGGAACTGGAACGGCGGTTGCCGTTCCTTTGAGACGGTACAAAACGGCCTCTTCTCATTTTTGCCGCAATATATGATCAAATCGGCCGGAACGGCGTGTCGAACCGTTTTTTCGCCTGAAACGGTGGAACGAAACGGAGCGGAACGGTTTTGGAGAAGAAAGCTTATGCTGTGTGTTTTTCTGTTGAGATAAGAACGGCTTTGCGGGTTGAGGGTGTTTGATGATGCTTAACAATGCCATTTTTAGACTAAGAATTGGAGAAGGGGTATGGAGAAGGAGAGTTGCAGAAGAGTGCACCTTTGGTGTGTTACTGTGTTTGCTT
>JACFYI010003576.1:202765-214280 GCA_014898755.1 Handroanthus guayacan | reverse complement strand
TAGTAGATATTTTTAAATGTTCCAATATTTTTTAGTCTTTTTTTTGGAATTTTTTCGTTATTTTAAGCAAAAAATGTGTAAATTGGCCGCGACCGTTCCGCGACAATGCAATGGAACTGGAACAATGACCTCCGTTCCGACCCCACGACCGTTCCGGCGAACCATGATTCAAGATAGGCAATCGAGTCGTGGCAACGTTACTTCCATGACAGTTCAAAGTTTCACGAGAGATGTACAAAGGCTTGGCCGGCAAATAAGAGGGACCTCTTGGAATGACCGCTGAGGTTGGTAAAATTTCATATCGACTTGACTCTAGCTTATCCAACGTTGTGAAGATTTTGTCTTTTATGTGAGTATGCTAAAAGTCATACCTACGTGATAGGGACAACCTGAGCACCAAGGAGACAAGAAAGACGTGAGCTGAAAGGAGTCACATTGAGCATCTATCTCTAGTTATGACAAAGTCCTTGACAAAGAGGTGGAAGAGGCTTTATAGCACGGATCATTAGGATACGAGGGGTGCCACCAAGCGCACGTACTTAATGAAGCAAAAGGGACTTCTAGAGTCTGAGACAACATGGGGAATGAAGGAAGGGTTGTGGCAATTCCCAGGTCAGCTTCATAAGTATGAGGCGGTGAAAGCGTTGCCAACTTCGATGGGGAAAATTCCACGCCCAACCAAATTTTGTCATTGAACGTTGACAGTGAATATGGAAGGCTTGAAGGCATCCTTGAAGAATCCAGCTTTTATTACATTTTTGTAAAGAAATGTAGAATTTCTAGAGTGGGTTTTGTGAAAGTATGCTGTAAATATCTTAGGGTATATTCCTAGAATAATTTACAAGATCGTTTTAAATTGTTAGATCAAATTCATCTCCAAGGTTCATTTGAAAGGGTTGGATAATATAAATAAATAAGAACTCTTATATGTGAATGACCAAGAATTTGTCTAAAATACACTACTTATCTCTCTCTATCTAAATCCTTTCAAACTTATCTTCGCACATAAACACTTTAAATATGAAAATTAACTACTCCATAAGGGGCGGAGTCAAAATGCTAAGTGTCATATAATAGGTTGAAAAGATAAGTTTGTGACATCTAGTTATATGATTTTAGCTCCTCTAAATATCTTTTTTGAGATAAGGAAACAAATTTGGCTCTTGATGTCATCATGAACTTTTGATAGACTGATCATTTGTTTTTGTTGCAATCGAATTCATTTCATTTCCTTCGGCAACTTTTGAGATAGTGAATATAACAAGGGCAAAATGAGTAAGTAACAATTTTTATTCAATTATATACTTTTGTTTGAGCTCAATTTTGTTAATGCGTGAATAAATGATCCTTTTTTGTGAACATAGATGTGTAATTTCCATTTAATTACATAGTAACTAGATAAAAATTGATGTTTAGTTACGGCTATGATGTGAATGGCGAGGTCAACACATGATGGAGTCAGCGAAACTTATGGGCTTCAACAATCATATCAAAATTGATTATGATTGTTGTTTGAGAGGTGAGAATAGGGGAGGAAATGCCAATAGTTTGAAGAAGAACAAGTGGGTAGTTTATCTAAGAGTTTCTTTTTTTTTTTTCCCTTCATTTAATCTAGTTTAGATAATCGGGGTATAGTAGGGTTTTACTTACCATGATTCACATCATATTTCCATGTGTCAAAATTCTTTTTCTTTAATATCTTAGAAGTTGAAAATTAAACAAGAATAAAACAAAAAAACATATGTAGCAAGTATAAATCGGGGAACACATTTCCACTAGCTCCAAGCAGCATCAAGTATACAAATATTGACTTGTTTACCTCCATGGTTCAACCATTAATTTTTATCCAAATAAGGTGTAACTAAGTCACAATTTTAGGAAATTTTGATTTAGATTCATTAAAATATAACTTTTTATTCATATTCATCATATAATAGTTGTTTGTTGATTAGTAATTATTATAAATGTTATTATTATTAATTGTTTGGCAATTTATACTTTTTAATAACATATGAATTCTGTTTATCTATCAAAAAAAAAAAACATATGAATTCTGTTTTGATATGTTATTATATGATCTTTTTGAAAACTTAAGTTTGCATAAGAGGAGATGAATCAGACTTCTCAAAGATTTATATAGCGAAATTACAAGCTCAAAACCTTCCGCATATGATTAATTATTGAGTTACAATTACAAACTAATTTAATCTAGAAAAAAGAAAAAAAACAGAAAGAAATCTTGATCAGAATAATGCACTAAACAAGTATAGGGATAATATATATATTTTTTTTAATATGTATTTGGCTTGGGCTAAAGAAGTCAAGGGAGTCAAGGGGATAAAAATAGAACTAATTAAAAGTATTTGCGGTAAATAGCCACGTCACGTGTAATAAATCCAGCAAAATCACCTCGGATTGACTGAGTTTGTCCACGGACAATAATCTTTGCGCCAACTCAGATTTGATTTTATTACAACATGAATCCACCCAGACTTGGGTTGGCCACCATGTTGATGCTGTCTTTTTCTGATACATCTTTCACTCACTTTCTTGACAATGACATTGTTTGGTACAATGAATTTGCCATCTATTAAGGTTTTGGAAATATGTGGAAAAAAAAGAAAAGAAAGAAAAGAAAGAAGGGCCATGTTATTAGTTATTACCCATTTGCACTTTTTAAAATATGCAATTGGTTTGGGCTCCACTTGCTCCATAGGAAAGCACTTTTGTTACAGATACCAATTACGATTAATTCGCACCTAATGTTAAAAATTTATATATTAGTCTAGACTATATAAAATGATCGTTGCTGAATTCAGAGCAAATACCCTTATGGCTAAGTGCTAACCCTTGAATATTGATCATCATCGAATTGAAACATGGCTTAGAATTGCTAGCTAATGTAATGTTGTTACTTTCAATAAATTATATTTTTTTACGCAAAATTTGTAACTCTAACTATAAAATTAATTTTCTAGCTATTTTACCGTGACAATTCAAACATCTTATAATATATAGAAACGTCTAAGATATTTAAATAAGTGTAGTCAAATATGCCGAAATTAAACTTTAAAGTGTCTTCACTTTTTATTTTATGCAAATATCATTTTATTATAATATTTTTAATTTCAAAATTGATGTGTAGGTCATTTATGTTGGTTTACTCAAGCTCATGGTCTGATTTAATTATTCAATATAATTTTAATTAATAAATATTTGGCTATATATTTTAGTTCATCATTGTTTGGCTCAACAATTATTGTTGGTTTTATGTTTTTATTGTATTTTTAATGACCCATTAATATTTTATAATTTTATTCTCGTGTAAAAGGGCCATAATCTTTTGTTTGACACATAAAATAGTGAGTGTGGATGTATTTTATTTTATACTTACACAAGACTTGCATCTGTCAATATGATTATGGATTGATTTTTTTTTTCGATATGATTATGCACATAAGGTTATTAGATATCGCTAAGAGCAAATGCATTATATTCCGGAGTTCATAATCAATCGTCCCGCGTGTAAGGGGACAATTAATTATAGCTATACAATAGTGATAATTGTCATGACCCTTCATTTATCCAACTTCAATTTTCTTAATGCTTATATGAATTGATTTACTAATTTATGCGTCATAATTTTATGAAATTATGAATATTTATTTTATTATATTTTCTATGGTCTTTAACACTAATCAAACAATTATTCTTCACAAAATATACCTTCAAATTCCTTTATCATCAATTTATAAACTTGAAGAATTCCAAATTATATCACTTTTTGTTTTTCATTTATATCACTTGTAGTATTTAATTAGTTATCAAGCCAAATTTGAACTTAATGTCAACCACTTTCTTAGTATTTAAGTGGTTGCATATTATTAAAGGGGAGCTTCACTTCCTTCACCGTCGAGTGAGTTGTGGCTTATTAACTTAAATAATACCCATGGCAAATCCTTACAATAAAGTTTAAGATTCTTTTGAAATAATTTTATTACATTATAATATTATATTAAAAGGTTTAGAATTTGTCATGTGGACTCCAAACTTCTTCGTCAGTATCCCCCAAACTTCCAAGTCCTTTTCGCGTGGGATTTCTAATTTTTGAATTCTACGATAAGGCAACGCTTTTATGTAAATGTATCAATCATCAACTTGGTAAAATATAATGTTAGTAATTTAAAGTAAAGAACAGCAAGAACAAGAAATTGTTAAGAGTACTAAGTGGGAATAATAGTCCCACAAATATAAATATATAGTTCGTATAATTCAGAACTCAAATTTATATATCAAATGAATACGTTTTACCTTAGTCTGGTAAAAGATATTTATAATGTAAAGTTATCATTGTTCGATTGATTTTAATTCTAATTACACTATCGAGTCCAGTCTCTTTAACTTATCGTACAATGGGATCGAGCTAATTATTTTGATTGAACTGGATATCTTTTCAACCCACGTAAAAGATTCTGGAAAATTCAACATTTGCAGCATTGACAAATTAATCTTTTCATCCTATTTTGTCCATTAGGCACAAATATCATGAATTTACTAAGCACAAATCTAAACATAGCACGTAGCATTAGAAGGTCCCACCAATGCTCTAACATTCAATTTGAATTTCTACGCACTTGATTAATTAATGACCTAATGAACCATCAATGCCTAATTTAAAATAAATAAATGAAATATCAGACAATTGACAGATAGCCGTCGCCAAAACAAGAAAAATCACATGATTCACATTGCCTAATTTTGCGTCTACGTACATCTTGAACTTCATAATGACTATTTCCAGGTCCATGTGCTCGTATCCTAGTCCACATCCTCCCAACCTGTCATATCCAAAAACATACTGTCCCCAGTAGTTTACTAAATCTCGACAATGCCCTTCCATTTCACCTCGCAAAACTCCTTAAAATATGGTAATCCGGTCATTTCATCTTGCTTCGATAATTGCATGTCCACTATATATGCATTGTACATTGATTCATGACAAGAATGCGCAAAATCCCACCAAACATTTGACAATCAAAAGATAAACCAGAAAATTCCTCCGGTATGGCTCCGGCGACCGATGCCACCGGAGCTGAGGCCCCCCTACTCCCCCACCACGACGGCGGAAATCGGAAACGACCGTCCCTGCCGGGGGCGGTGTTCAATGTGGCGACGAGCATAATAGGAGCAGGAATCATGTCCATACCGGCGACTCTTAAGGTTCTGGGAGTTGTTCCGGCTTTTATAATGATTGTTTTGATCGGGATACTTGTGGATATATCTGTTGAGTTCATGATGAGGTTTACGTATGCCGGCGAGGCGAGGACTTACGCCGGTTTAATGAGGGAGTCTTTTGGCCGGCTCGGTTCAATTGCTGTGCAGATTTGTGTGATGATCACCAATCTGGGTTGCCTCATCATGTATCTGATTATTATTGGTAAGCAGTTGATTGATCTGTTTTAGATAGCATAAGTTACTCCCATTTTACTACTTATTTATTTATTGATTTGTTGATTAAAAATAATTCAATCATCTCTAGTTACTTTTTTTTTCTTTTTTTTTTCCCAATAATTGGGCTTTATGTTTAAGGTTGGTAGAATCCCAAGTTGGCGAAGTGTACGAGTTGTGATCTCGTTGCGAGTGTATTGAAAATTTAAGCTGACTTTTAGGATAGAGTTAGGTCTAAGTCCATTATTAATGCGATATTAGGACCAGACTCGTTCCTGATGTTGGACTATCTAGTGTTATTGGCCATTATTTCATGCTACTCCTCGTTCAATGTGTCGAATTCTGGGCTTGCAGGTTGTGCGATAGAATCCCATGTTGGTAAGTATTTGGGTTGTGGTCTCCGGACACTACTCGGCTCATCTCATACTTCTGTGGGTTGTGGTTCATATTATGCAGACTCTAATTTTTAGTTGTTTTGATTGGTGGTTCCATTTGAATCATTAATAATCTTGAAGTCACTCGTGTGAAAGAAAAAAAAAAGGAAAAAAAGGCTAAAACACGAGATGCTTGAAGCAAGCGATGATAATGAATCTTGTGTTATCGAAGTATTCATCTGCAACACTAGATTTGGAAGTGTTTTTGGTTGCTCAATGAATGAACTGCTGTAATTTCAATTTGCAAGAAATTCCTGTTGTAGATTGAAGTCTAGATTCAATTTGATTGTAACAACTTTTCATTATCTATGTCAGGGGATGTACTTTCTGGGAAAGGGCCAGAGCATTTGGGGGTTTTGCAAGAGTGGTTTGGTGTCCACTGGTGGAATTTACGTGCCGTTGCTCTCCTCTTTATTGTTATTTTTGTCATGCTTCCACTTGTGTTGTTTCGTCGTGTAGGTATGTGAAAATTTCTTCACTCACTTTTTTGCCAAGTGCCCTTATGATCATGTCGTCACTCTTTAGCTAGCTTCATGGTTAGGTAGTAATATTGTAAACTTATTTGTTGATCATTGAACTTCTATCTGGTATGATTTGCCATCGAATGGAAAAGATGTGCTACAAGCATAAATTTATAGACAGAATTCAATATGAAATAGAGGCTCGACCAAGTCGAGGAATTGTCCCGTCACATTCCGGTGGGAGATTTTGTTGTGAAAAGATGCCCTGAAGTTGAGAGATGGATAACTTATCTCAAGGCATATGAATATTTTGATGTGAGACAAAAGTTGGTATCATTGTAAACCAGCCATGAGTGGCGGCGGGACAATCTGCCATTGTATATTAGAATGACAGTTATGTGCTTCTTCCCAAGCCCTTGACTGGGGGATGTTACAATGATTCTAAGTCTCGTTCCATATTGAAAAAGTTGAAGGTCTCGTTCACCCTTCGAGATGTCTAAAGACAAAATTCCCATGAATGCATGATGATGGACAATGTCAACACGTCAATGTGGTCGGGCCTCTATGTTGGCAAGAGATCTATGTCATAATTTTGAGAAGTTCCCTCTTTGAATGGAGGACTTGAATTGAAGTGAATCTTCTAGCATGATTTAGTCTTTACTCACGAATGAATTTTAGACATTCTTGTTGCAATGTGAGCCAGTTTCACTGGAACATTCCTGGTTCTTAGTCCATTTTCTTCTGCACAGTTATCAGTCGGTTGTCTACACTTAGAATCCAACTTCATTTAAAAGTTGCTGATTCATAAATCCACTGCGACATGAGTTGACTTTCCACAGTACTTGGCTTGACTTTGCAGAATCATTATGGCTGAGTTCAGGAGTATCGGTATTCCTAGCAATCGTGTTTGTCGGAATATGCTCGGTAATAGCCGTGTCTGCTCTAATAAAAGGAGAAACAAAGAGTCCAAGATTCCTACCCGAGTTAAGTGATGGAGTTTCCTTCTTCAACCTTTTCACAGCTATCCCAGTGATTGTAACAGCATTCACATTCCACTTCAATGGTAAAAAGAACATACGTGCAATTCATACACTTTACATATGATTGATTCTATATTTCATATTAACTTTGCTCACGAATCTGAGCAATTGGATTTGTACAGTTCATGCAATCGGAGTTGAGCTGGGCAAACCAGCTGACATGATCTCTGCTGTGAGAATATCACTAGTACTTTGTGTTGTACTCTATTTTAGTATTGGGATTTTCGGGTACCTTCTCTTTGGGGATTCGACCATGGACGACATCCTAGTGAACTTCGATCAAAGTGCTGGTTCAAGAATTAGTTCATTTCTAAATGACATAGTTCGACTAAGCTATGCCCTCCACCTGATGCTGGTTTTTCCACTCTTGAACTTCTCTCTCAGGACTAATATCGACGAAGTTCTCTTCTCTAACAAGCCTCTTTTGGCAGTAGACAATAAAAGATTTGTTATCCTTACTCTTGTTTTGCTTGTTGTGGCCTATACTTTAGCCATAGCCATTCCGAGTATTTGGTCTTTGTTCCAGTTCATGGGTTCGACTTCCGCTGTCTCCTTGGCCTTCATTTTTCCTGGTGCAGTCGCAGTAAGGTATACATTCTCTATCTCTCACTACAAAAAGTATAATATTAATGTCAAAAATTTAAATGATAATGTGAAAATTGTTTCATGTCATCAACTAAGTGACAATAATATAATTTTGATTGTCATTCCAAAAAGTATAATATTAACGACAATAAATTAAGCGTCAATGTGAAAATTATTTCAACTTATATGGAAAGGGACTAACTTTTATTTTGTCATGACATAATTTTCTTTTTTGAAAAAAAATAAAATAAAATAAAAAGAGCGACTCCGCTGGGGATCGAACCCAGAATCTCTGGTTCCGTAGACCAGCGCCTTATCCATTGGGCCACGGAGTCCTGTTTTGTTACAAGATAGCTTAACACTGTAACTAGTGTTTTCTTTATTGACAATTACCGATCGTGATAACTTAAGAACAGTTTTTATCATCATTAAGTTTGTTAAAATCATTATTGTGACAAAATAAATTGATATTTTCTTTTACTCATATATTAGTAATTAATAATAAATTTCATGTTCTCACTTAATACATTACAGTTATTTTTTTTCTTGTATTGTGTATACTTTCGCCGATGACGCAGAGTTTTTCCGTTTAAAATCTAATTATTTTCTTGATTACCTTACGGATTTTTTTTCCCTAATTTGACAGAGATATTCATGGAATTTCAACAGCAAGGGACAAGATAATAGGAACATTGATGATAAGTCTTGCAGTAATTACAAGCACCATAGCTATTTCAACCAATATATATAAGATGTTCGTAAAATAATGCTTAATTTTTTCTTTTGTTGACTTTTTGTAGATATGAGTTTATGTATTCTTATTTGTAGCCATTGCTGTGTTTTCTGTCTTCAGTAGCTTTGTAGAGTTCTTGTAGCATCAAATGAGGCAGGTTTTCTTCATCTTTTTATTTTTATTTTATTTTTATTATTTTTTATAAGCTGGGCAAGATATATGAGGTTGCACTTTCTTGGACACTTAAACATAATGTCCTAGTATTATTACATTCTGAAAATGGAAAAAGAATATCACAAGTCCTTCCTTGTACCTCCCTTTATTCAGGTTTTTTTTTTTATTTGGATGAATACCTCCATTTGTTCAGTTAATCTATTATTTTTGAGTTAATTGTAGAGTTATTATTTCATGCTAAACTTTGAACTTTATGCTGAGTTATTGTTAATTTTTTCCATCAAATATGACATACAAGAAAATTCAAGATATTATTATTTTAAAGTAGAAAAATATATAAACAAGCTTTTCTAGTGTAGAAAAACAACCGCACACATTAATGAGAATCGAATTCATGACTTCTAGGTCATGAGGTCTTCACTTTGCCACTAAGATAAGGTTTCAGGGGCAATGAATTATTGTTCTAATACTTAATTTTTTAATGCCGTTGAAGTTAGAAATATGATGAAAATATCATTGTTATGAAATTATGCAAAGCACTTGAAACCAATTTAACTCTCTAGATAATATATAAAAGATTTTTCCCCCATAAATTTTAACTTCGCTTCTTCATTAAATTTTATAAATATTATGTAGATAATATTACTAAAAAAGGTTATTAGGCACCTTTATTCTATTACTAAATAACATGTCTAGCAAACTAATCTTAAGTTTGAGCAGAAAAATATAATATGACAGAATATAGTACTACTCACCTCTTTTTTTTTCTTTATTTTATTTTATTTTATTTTATTTTATTTTTTCGATAAAAGAGTAGTATCAACTTCAGTAGTACTATATTCAACTCAAGTTATAATCTAAAATAATTGGTAGGTCAATTTAAATTTTAAATATTAAAAATAAAATCATAAAATCGCTCCATCTCATCCCATGTATTTGATGATTTATTCTTAGATGATTTATTTCTCATCATTATATATAATATATTTATGATTTTAGTTTATGTAATTGTTCCAATAAAAAGTTTTTTTAAAAAATGAAAGTAATGACATGTATACTATAAAGTATCAAGTCCTTAGCTCCTAATTAGTTACATTAGGTGTATATTTGTCATTGAGTTGGTGAAATTAGTCCTAATAAATTCCTTTTTATTTGGATCTGTTGCAGATTTCAATTTAAGTAGAAAATTTTCTTTATTTCTCTATTCATATGTAATTCATACATTTCATTCCTGGAGATGAGTAAAATTTCATGAAATTTAGTAACAGAACAGAAATTCTAGCAATGCTAGATCCTCGATCTAATTCACTGAAAAATGTACTTAATATGAGATTTTCTGATAAGTGGAATGTTCAAAATGCTCAGTGATGCAAATGAGACAATGTCTACACTACATGAACTATTCAATTTGAAGGTTTTTAGGTTTATGATTAGGATTTAATAGAAGAACTTTATAAGTTTCCAAAAATTGAAGATATAGATCATGAGATCAATTTCAATTTATTTTTGGAAAGATATCAATTGGTAGAACCGTTGATAAAGGAAAGAAATGACATGTCATTACAAACAAATAGAACAAGAGCGACAAAAAATTGTATAACAATATAAATATTTTCACTAATTATATATATTAAGTGACGATAGCTTTCATCTTGTCGCTAATTATATGTTTTAGATGACAATATCTTTTGCATTGTCACTATATAACTCATTAGTGACAAAAAATAATATTGTAAATTGTCACTATAAACAATTAGTGACACATTTATAGTAACAATCTAGTGACAACAAAAATCGTCATTACAATTTGGTGACAGGATTTCTATACATGTATCACTAGTTGTCAATAGTGACAACAAAAACAGATCATTGTCACTATTTAGTTTGTTAAAATCATTTTTTGTGATAAAACATAATTCTTTGCCACTTTTTGTATAAAATTAGTGATAATTTTCACATTGTCACTCAATTTTTTGTCACCCATGCTGTTTTTTTTTTTTGTAGTGTGTATGTATCACTCACATATTCTTCTAAATTATATATATTTGTTGGACGAGGAAAAAAAAAAGAAAGAAGCTATTTTGACTCAAAATATTCCTCCAATGAATTAACTAAAACTTCCATAGTAAATAGAATATATAGAATTGTAATCAAATACTGCAAAGTCCTGGTATTTCTTACCGGCCAAAATTGGATCATGATGGAGTTTCGATTCAAGATGGCAGAAACGAAACTAGGAAATCCATTTCTTCTCTTCTACTTCTTCTTCTTTTTTGGGAGAGAGCAATTTTATCATTCAAATAGTATATCAATATATCAATAATAATCAAGGACCGATACAATAACAAGGAAAATCTTAAGAACCTACTATACAGTAAGAAAAATCTCGACAACCTACAACACGGTTAAAAACACAGCCCTACACGCTAGTGAAAATCATGCTCACGACCCCTAGGCCATGAAATCTCCATCTTGTCAGTTGGACAAAAGACTCATTGGCCAAAAAAAAAAAAAAAAAAAAACTAATTTGGAAGCAATAAAATTTAATGAGTAAAAGAATCATAACATAGAAAGAAGACAGAAGCTTATCTTAATTTTGTGTAAACACAGAATGTAGAACACTAAGAGGGTGTTTGGGTG
>JACFYI010003576.1:183893-199505 GCA_014898755.1 Handroanthus guayacan | reverse complement strand
AAAAATAGATGCAATTTTGGTTATTATTAATACCGGACAGATATATGATGTTGCAAATATACTCTGCTGATCAGGTCATGGCAATAATTTATTATGCTAAACTTCAGTTTCTTGGATCTGTTCATGGACGTGAGTTATTTCAACCCCAACGTTCCAAGTAGAAATGAAGCAAGTGACGTTTCATTGTTATGTTTGTGAAAGTTCTGAGTTTACATAGAAGTGAACTGAAAATTGTGAAACTGTAAAGTACCTGCTGGGTTCTAGACTCCTAGTTGCTTTCTGAGTTCTCTAATGAGAAAGATGAACTGAATGATTGGTTTTAATGTGTGATTTCTATATTAGATACAAAACAGTATGGTTGGTTAATCTTTTGTGTGTCAGTGTTGTGTATACATATTACAACGAAAGCTCCTAATTATGACTATTTGAATATCTAGAGAGTGGAGTTGAAGGTTAAAACTGTGCCTCCTGCTCTTCAGTTTTCCACTTGTCAGAGGCGCCACCCTTCTGCCTGAGGAATGATATTCATGTCGTAAATAATTTGGATAGACAATTTCACCTCATTAATGTAACCCTAATTTCTGGACGTCGAATTTGCTTTCTTAAGCAACTCCCTAACAAGAAAAGAAAAAGGGCCTGCTCTTAATCATGCCTTAGCAATTCTATTTCCATTTTAATTCTTTAAAAATTGTTCAACAGTTAAGTTGCAGCGATTTAGAACTTTGAAGGAGTACTGAACAAGGAATGGAATAGGGAATATTTGAAAGCCTTAACATCTCAAATTAAGGAGCTTGAGTCTGTCCTTAGGCTCAAAAGCTGGTAAATCGTCTTCCCACTTCCCGTTCTTTCTTGATGGCATAATCTTATGAAACATGTCTTGGAAACTAAGCAGCAGGTGGTTGATGAATTTGCCCTTGTCCATAAGTGAACAAAAAAGTAGAGGAAATACTTCCTCGCAATGACGAGTATGTGCAAGCATTTTTTTCTTCTCCTTCTCCTCTCTCTCTCTCTCTCTCTCTTTAATAAATTTTTGCCAACCTGATTCAATGTTTGAGCCTCTGGTTGTGGGTTAATAGTCTGTTGATGGGTTACTTGTTAGTTAAAAATACAATGTGTTACTTGATAAGTTTTATGGATGGATTTAAAATATTGTAATTTATTCAAGTGATAATTCACCAAAGTTAATAGCTCAAGAATTAGTGGAAGGGAGTAAGGTGCATTGTGTTATTGATGTTTCTATAAATAAAGAACATGAATCCCTAAGTTCAAGTCTGTAGTGGCCGAGTTTCTATAGGTTACTTTTCTAGCATTAGCATTTCAAGGCAATAACGGCTTTCAGGTTTTTCTCTGCTGCAAACTTAGGCATGCATAATCAACTTTTGGATTGGGTTTATCTACATAATATTTTATCCTCTCCTCTTCCATCGCATGTTTTATATAGTTTTTGGTTAGTTTGGAAACTTCTTGGTGATCTAAGAGTGAAAATAAAATGAACATTTCTTGATTTCTCTTTATGTACTCGGAGGGTATTGCCCGAGTCATTACTTAAGGAAGACGATCTGAATATTCTGACTATGCTGAATTGTAGCACTGATTTTGGCTTATTTTACCATGACTTGCCAATTGTCATACATAGGTAAATGAGAATCCTAATAAATAAGGCAGCATCAATTTAGGTTTACTTGTAACTAAATTTAAATGCTTGTTCTTGCCTTCTTTCTGTTCTAAAGGTCAGTAGCAGTAGAAAGGTTCTAAGAGAATAAAATTTGAAGATAGTGGGTCAATAACAATGGGAAGAGTGTTACAGTGTTACAATAATACCACTTGAAAGATTAAAAAAGGCAGACTTGCTGTCAACTTTTGGACACTGCTTCATGAGCAGCAACTTGGTAATAAAATTGATCAACTTCTCTCTAGAAAAATAATGAGGTTGAAATTGTGTAATTAGGCTGTCTTGGCCCAAACTAGGCCATATTGAAGGTCGGGTACAAAGGATACTGCCAAAGTAAAGAAATGTATTAGGAACGACTGATATGAATAACCCTTGGATTTCTTTAGGCATCAATATCCAAAAGCGATTACAACACCCAATCTCAAGAAAGCTTCTGCCTTCAGTAATATAGGAGAAAAATCAATCGTTCAATTTCTATTTGAATTTTTCATATTATATCTTATTTGGTTGCAAACATGAAGCATATATATACTCAACTTGTTTACTGTGGGAAGAAGGGATGCATTTTTGCATATTTGAGGTTATTGTGTCTTATGTCCTGAAGTACACTCTATTTTTTTGCGGGCAAGCTATGAAGACACCAGATATTTTATTGAAATGGGATTTGTAGATGTAACTGTGAAAAAGAGCCCAATTGTGTTCAAGAGGACATACTAGTATTTAGATCACGTGGTGGCTTGCAGGATATATTCTTTTTGCTCAATGATTTGACCAATAAAGGCTTATGTTCTTTTATTAAGATACTTCACGAGGGATAATTAGATTTGAGAAAGCAATTGGAGTATGCAGAGGAGAATTCAAGAATTGCTTTTCAAAGGTATTGCTGACAAGAGTGATACTTCTAAAATGAAACTGAAACAGCCTTTTCAATTATTGAAAGACCCAAAATTTTTTTGCGGGAATCGGATAGTGCGGTCAACAGCTTTTGAGGCCCATCATTCAGCCGTAGACAATGTACCAGATGGACTTTAGAACTTTCCTTCTAGAGCACTGCATGCAATGCATAGGACTCTCAGTGGTGTTAGGGGGAGGGGGTGTATCCCTTCTATGTAGTTCACAAAGCGGGGATGCGAATGTGATAGTTTGATTAGTCTAGTTAAGAAAACCTGCATGGAGATGCTGTCAAACCTCGGTGAAGAGGATGAGCCCTCAGAAAGGTTGGCTGGGGCATTGGGAGTTGCAGGCTTAACATTAAAGCTAATAATGAGCTGTCCTGCTCTAAAAGACTTCAGGAAATTTTTAATAGATATCAAAGCATTGCAAAATGATATAGCAGAAGCTATTCATTAACTAAATCATTCCAAGAGATCGAGCTTGCAGCAATCTGGAGACTTCTGATGTCACAGGTATTATTGCCTATCTTCTGTGGGTCACATGCTGGATGAGCTAGCCAAGATCAAGGCTTAGATTTATAGGAATGCAATATATCTCCGACATTATTCTTCAGTTCCTGGAGACTCTGAAGGTAACTGAAAAAATATATATCCTTATACTCTTATGTGCGTGATGCAAAATCTGGCATTTTTGGTGGTTAATCTATCTACTACTAGCTTCTAATTCTTTTCCCCTACTGGTCATCTTTATTGTGCTTTCCTGGTTTCGTGTGAAAAGAATGTTGGATTTATACTTTCTATTGGGTTGCGATATGCTCTACTTAAGCCATAGATTGAAAGATCAAGTGAAGTTCTAGGCAAGTGTTTAGGCAGAATCTTTAGTATTACTCGAGTAGTCTAATTGGTTGGAGCATTTCGATCGATTCCCTTGTAACTCTGCACATGTTGCCTTTTTATACTTGAAACTGAAAATCATGAAATACACATGTATGTTAGTATTTCAAGACCCATAAATACTTTGTCATGGAAACCTAAGAACTTTTGGGTCAACTGTTCAGAGTTCTCTAAAAATGTTTCTTCCAGATTAGGGGTACAGTGGAGGAATTTTCTGATCCTTGTACTCATCTCTATTGGTTCTGCTTATCCATGTATTATTTCTTGGTACTCCTTGTCAATCTAGAGTTATATGCCCCATGTGAGTGGTGATTAAGCCACAGCGCTGATGAAAGTATCTTGACCAGGGTGTGTATTTTGAGTATTTAAGTTGTTTTAGTCTTTTGTTTCTGGGATGTAATAGGTGATATTTGCAAATTTGTGATCAAGGTTTATAAGGTTCTCACACATGTATGCATCGTTTATCTTTGTGTGCATTTGTAACGCTTGAATATGGATATTGAGAACATATGATTTTGTGTGTATGGATTCTTGAATTTGTCATTAGCCTTGTTTTCTGGGTTTGTTCATAAAACTTTCTCAGGTTTTGACTTTTTGTTTAATATTTGTTATTAGCCTCGTATTTTGTGAGACACTGATTTGGAAACTGGCAGTTTTTTTATCTTGATCAACATATGGTCATAGTTGCTATGCATTCTCAGATATATTTTCCATTCTTGTTTCCTTCAGGATGCATGTATTTAACTCACATGGTTGTGATTGTTAAGGAGATAGATGTCAAAAGCTGACAAAAGGGTAATATATCTTAACTTCTCTTCACTTCTCATTTCATATCAAATAATGAGAGAATCTAGGATTAAGCTTTTGAAATTGTTGGTAGATACTGCAGTCAATTCAATGACTATTGATAGTATACTCATCAGGCGAGGAAGTCGCAGCATCATTTGCTTTTTAGTCCATTCATAAAATACAGTGTTTTCGGGTGAAAATTATTAGAGCTTTGTGCAAATTAAGTCTTCCCCAAAGGCTCAAGTGCAGAATCTGGTTGATCATCTCCATCGGCGTGGTGAAAATGGGTTACTTAAGCAGGGCTGCTTCATGATTGTGTATTGAAGTCAGACTTTGATAATGATAACTTGTTGACGGTACTCAATCATGTAATGCATGCATATTTAAATGCTCAGATTTTGAGTCTGCTAAGATAGTGTTTATTTATTTGCTGAGGAAAAATGTTCTTTTTGGAGTGTCATGATCACCAATCATTTTTCCAAGATGGGTTGAACTGTTTCTGGAAGATGATGGATCATGGAAAAATGCGCGATGGATTTGCACATTCTGCCATCGTACAATCATGTATTGGATATGTATCATGTTGATTCCGGTGACATTTGGCATGCCCACATCATTATAAGAAGCTTTGGGTCTCATGTTGTTAGGATTGCACTTCTTAAAATGTATGCAAAATTGGCTAATGTTGAGGAGGCTTATACGGTGTTCAATTCTATGGCTGAACATAATGATGTCTCTTGGAATGCAATGATATCAGGACTCTGCAAACGTTCTGTACATGGAGGCTTTTGACTTTTTTGTAAAGATGAAAGAAGGGTCTATAAATAGCCTTAGGTGAAAGAAAGTCTTTTTCGTAGCAATGCAATATTTTATATATTCCTCATTCAACACCACTATTGTGATTGAGAGAAGACAAATTCTCATATAGCTGTGTGGATCTGAAACTTTATAAAAGACTAGAATGGATTCTGTCGGAGTCAACAGCGTATGAGCTGATATTGCTGGGGAACAGTTTATCCACCGCCCATCTATTGTGCAAATCTGACAGTTCATTTTTTGAGTGAACCTAAAGGACTGGTATGAAAATATTCTAATTATAAGTTGCTTGACACTGTACGGATCATCATCTTTATTATGTTAATGATCCTTTCTAGTTATCTTTCTAGTATTGCCTTTGTTTCATGCACACTCCCATTCTGTAAGGTTTATAGTGGCTGGACCCACTTATATGGTTAAGGTCCCTTGATTGGCATCAAAATAATCCTGCATTTCAAGGTGCAAAAGATGTGTCCAGATTTACTGATCTGGGAACAATTTGAGCTTACAGCTTAATACAAGAGCATAAACTTGGTTTGTTTTAAGTACTGAGATGTTGGGGGTTTTTGATGTGATGAGAATACTTTTGTTGTCTTCCATTTACCTATCCAGTTGTGGTTTTGATAAATGCATTCATACCTTTCATGTATCATCAATACTGATTTTGGTTTTCTGTGGTATTGAAAATTAGGTTGATTGGACGACAACTTCAAAATACATATTTGGACTTTGAACTCTAAGAAAGGTATGTTAGTCTTGCAAAAACCATATGGGCCATCTTGCTTTGTAGTAGGGACTGTAGAGAAAAATCTGATTATGAAGTCCACACCATCCAGCAGATGACTCAGTAGCAGTGTTTGTTCTTGTCCTTGTTTTTGTCTATTGTTTTTTATTTTTTTCCCCTCAAATTTCTTCTTTTTCAGTAACAGGATCAAAATTAAATCTGCTAGAAAATTACTGTTCAGTAAAATCCTTTTTGGGCCTTGATTTCTAGTAAATACTTTATGGTGGTGACTCTAACTAAGATGTGAGGAGCTTATGACGAATGATGATGACCTTTCACCAATGGACTTGCCACATCATGGTTGCATAATTTTCTGTTTTTCTTTTTTCTTTTTTTTTTCTCTCTGATTTTTTCCTTTTCTTTTTTTCTTTCTTTCTTCTTCTAGTTTTTTGAACAGTGGCAATTGTGCATCCATATACACAGAGCAAAGTTATCATGTTTTTTAGCTATCATCATTTCTCAATTTCAATCCTTAATACGATTGAAGTTGCACTAAATTTCGCTGAATTTCATCCTCTGCCTAGTTTTGTATCCCTTTTGAATTTCACGGAAAGAAATCACATCAGAAACGAAATTCTTTTGCGTTGGCCTTGGCTCCATAGTTTTGTGTAGTTCTACGCATGTGAAGAAAGGCAAACAAGGACAATCGTATACTGTATTACTCCATCCTTATCTTTGTCTTTTCAAAAAGATTAGTTTTGGACACAAACAAAACCGACCCGTGACCTGAACCTTGCATATATGTAATATACCCATCGTACTTGCTTGGTGCAAATTTCCACTTATTTGAATGACAAGATTTAATGTCTCTTTGAATAAAGCCAGATGTGTTGCTATTTTGGAAAATTATATCTGTGAGTGTAAATTGATCTTATTAACAGTGCCAAAGCATTCTATCCCAGTGAACATGAAACAACTAGTGGCCCTGAAAATTCGAATTTCAGCATCAGACATTGCAAGAAATGTATATCATGTTTGTTACGGTACTTACTGGTTGTTCGTTAGTGGTACTTACTGGTCCTTTGTTAGTGGTACTTACTGGTCCATTGATGGAGATGGATTGTTTTTCTATATCCTTACCGGTGGATATGTCGATGAAAATTCATTTTTGTTTATCATAATTGCATGATTCATATTATCATTTTGAATGTCTCGTCTTCTTCATTTCAGGAAGTCTTGTACCGATCAAAGGATTAAGATAAAAAACTTGCCTAAACACTTGAAGGGTTCTGACAAGTCGCGGTATTTACTCAGAAACCTGTTTATCCTTTAGCATCTGAATGAAAGCATTGATGGGTTTTAGTAAAGTTTGATTTTGATATTCAATCTTGTAATATATGATAATGATAGCAAAGGTGAAATATTGAAGTGAAATTGATAAGGACAAAAATATATAGCTGTCATGGTTCCAGGATTCTTTGCACGCACGGGTAGGCTTCTCCACAAATAGGATGCTCTTAAAGGAAAGATTTTGTAAGCTTGTTTATTCGAATTTCACGTGCCGTTGAGAAATGACAGTGACTTTTTCATTCAATGGTTTACAGTAAGACCCGTTTCTCTTGATGAAAGTGACCTGCAATTCTCTCTTTGGTTGAATACACATCTTCTTGAATCTTATGTATGATTTTGGTAGAAGTAATATGATTTTGATGATTGTAATATGGTTTAATTGTGGTTTGATGCATTCATTAACTTCATTTGAGGGATCTATCTATCTGGTTAGGATCCTCGGTTCTAAAATTTGTTTCATCTCATGTTTTGTTTAATGTACACATGAATGCTTTAAATATTGTCTTAATAAAATATTTTATTATAATTGCAACATACTTGGCATGTATCAATATAATAGAATAGGGACATGACTGATACACTATCAAAATGGCACGAAAGAATACCTAAAATATAGGTCAATGTTCGAATTCGAGCCCATACATTATATTCATAATTAATGCGGAGTGTGTAATCCCCTGTGATTAGTTGATCTCAATAAAAATCTAACTCTAATTTTAGGTGGTTGGTTTATTTTGAAAGGATGGATACATTCAGTCACGACATTAATAAATTATTAATAGATGACATTTGAAATTAATACTTAAAGGTACAATAACTGACAAGACAAAAATTCAAAGCAATTATTCAATAGCAAACTATTCATATATCTTTAGTAGAAAAACATGCACATTGTCAAACTTAGGTATGGACCTCCACCTTACCATCCAGATAAGAACTCATGGTAATTTTGTGTAGTTGGTTGAATTCAATCAAAGGACAATAATTTCTGCAATAACACGTTTTGTTCAGAATGAATGTTTGCGTTAGCTACAATGATATGCGATTAGTCGAATTTGATCAAATCAAATTTAGACAAAAAACTTACAACTTGCAAAATAGGATGTTGTTGTGGCCCGAATGAATTTTTGTCTTAGCTGTTAAATCATACACGCATTCACTATGCAAAATTTTGATTCTCTTCTCGTTGGGCATCAAAGATTATTTTCTTTCAACTTTATGGTGTGAATTATTTTGTTGTGATTTGTAACATTTGCATGTGAATGTACTTTCCCGAAGAGCAACTCACGTGATCAATTTACATGTTGTCCAATATAAATAGATATATCACAAACTACTGTTTATAAGAAGGGTTACATTCAATTGTGATATGCAAATTATTGAAATTTTAATAGATTCTATTTTTATATATGTGCTAATGACATATCGCAATGAAGATAAATTATCATAAAACAAGATATCAACTTATTTTGTCAATTTATATAATTTTTTTACATTAAAATTAGACTTTTTCTTGATCTAGGAAAGACTTTTTCATGTTTCAAATATTTGATGCTTTATATATATATATGTGTGTGTATATATCATATGGAAGCTCCAAACTAAAGCTATATTTGTATTTGTTTTTGTTTTCACGTATGGAATTCAATTGTGAAACACAAAAGTAAACATTTCTTTAGAAAACTCGTTGTTTTTTTTTTAATGTTATTAAAATTTCTAATCACTCAAATTATTCCAATAAAGATTATAAATTTGTTTTTCTATTATTATACAACTATAAAAAATAAGCCACGTAACTAATAAACAAAAAATCTTTCTCCCAAAATAAATCCCATATAACTTGATTGTTCTAGACGTAATTTTTGAGCCACACGGTCAAAACATTCTCCCAAAATATCCCAAAGCAAAATTAAATATTTTAAAGAATATTTTCATAACTGAATGACTAAAATTATTCCAGTCTGAGGATTGGATATTCTGGCAAATATAATGTTACTGTATAAGGTTGGTGCTGGACACCTTTGTTTTTGTATCTTGATTGTCCACAACACGGGTTTAAGGCTGTTAAGCTTCAGTCTTTTGGCAGTGATGTGGTAAAGTGTTTTATCATATGTAGTGTCTCAATCTCATCTACATGAGGAATTTTATTAATTGGATAATTTACAACTTGTTCAATTTTGAAGTATAATTAAACTTTGTCTTTGTATTATTAATTAGAACAAAAATTGGGTATTAGCCACGACTAATCCATAATTAATACTAAAATTTATAGCCTTAGCTATCAAATTGATCGTAGTAGAATTCGAAGTAAATATCGATCTTGTTGCTAATCTTGAGCTATGGCCTATGAAATTGATTTTTTAGTTGAATTTGAAACATGCACTACATGATAGTTCAGCAATTGCTACGGTTGAAAACTAATGTTAATAGTAAATAGTGGTGGAAGAAAGTCACTTGGTATGTCTTCATCACAGTAATAATATGTAGTTTTAGTGGGAGCTACGGAAATTTATTATGACATATAGCCATAGTGTATATCTTCACCTCGGTATATGTAATGGCAAAATGTATTTACTACGTTAATTTTGGGTCATTTGCTACGGCTTTCACTACAATTATTAAATTTGAATTATCAACTACTACTTTTACAACAGCTGTTAGTATTTAGTTGCCAAAATTCAATTATTTCATAGCAGTGGTTACAAATTGATAGCTAATACTTTTGTTATTTTAAAAATTATGTATTTAATAGGGAAACTTGTAGCCTTGGCTACGAAATTGTTTTCTTAGCAATTTTTTATTGACGAATACCTAAATTTTTTATAACTAGCACAATACACTAAAAATGGAATATAATATGGATGATAAGAATTCAAGTGAAGACGTGAAGATCATTATCAATAATAATATGTAGACTTTTATTTTCACTAATTGTAGTTTTTAAGTGATCATAATTTTTATTTTGTCACGTTATAACTTAACAATGACAAAAATTATATATTTTAAATTATTGTTATAATTAGTTGGTGACACATGTCTAGTGGCAAATTAATAAAAACAAAAATTGCCAGTGCAATTAATTTGTGATAAGTTTTTTTGTTTATTAGATTTTCAATAGTGACAAACCTACACACACTTTTGTCACTCTTGAATTTGTTAAAATCATTATTGTGACAAAACATATTTCTTTTTTATTGTCTATATAAAACTTGTGAAAATTTTCATGCTGTCACTTGATAGCATCTAACATTACTTTTTATAATGAAATTACTGAAAAACATGTCATTTGATGTAGCTATTAGCAGTTAGCTCTTTATGATATGAAATTTTATAAACGAAATACGCATAACATTACTAGTAAACCCCTAGAGCATAGGGTTTATTTGTAATATTTCCAACATTGTGTTAGATATTCAGGAGATCTAATTTGTAACATTACACAAGCTCATTTAAGCTTTCGAGTTGAATCAACAGTTGAGAATGTTATTGTAATTTTCAAATCACATAGTATTTTTGTAGTTAAACTAAATCTCGAAACTGTTGAAGTAATTATCCACTTTAATGAATTTGCTTATGGAATAGAATATAACCAAAAATAAAAAAATTTAAGCAATTACCACAACTGAAAACTATATTAATAGAAAATAGTAGCGGAGGAAAGCCATTTTGCTACGCTTTTACCGTTGAATGATGCGTATTTTCAGTATGGCTTTAGAAAATCCACCATGATACATGACCATGGTGGATACTTTTTCTCCGGCATAGGCAATGATGAAATATTTTTACCATATTAATTTTGGAGCATGGGTTATCACTCCATTACAGTTGTTAAATTTGGAAATCATTACTTTCATCATGACTATTAATATTTTAGTTGTTAATATTCAATTATTTTGTAGCGAAGGCTCCTACAAAAATAAGAGTCGAGGGGCCATCTTGATTTGTCTATAGCAATTTCTTTTCCATGGAAAAACGTAACATCTAGCTGTGGAATTTAAGCTTAGGTCCCTAGAGTGATGCTCCATAATGGGCAAGTGTTTTTGATGTAAGAATAAGGGCCAAAGGACAATTGCTCTCTCCACTTGAATTTATGGCAAAAAAATTTCAAAATTTATGTCTTTTTATGCTTTTCGAATCTGAGATCAATTAAAAATCAGACATGATATAAGAGTTGAATTATTTTATTTCAATAATGTGACAAGGTCAGGGCTAGTGGGCAAAGCTTGATGTGCTACCATCCTATAAACACCCCGAACAGTAAGTTTGCAAATTGGTGAGGATCTTAAATACTTTATTTGACCGATCGATTGGCTTAAATAAGATTTTTTTTTTAATTGAAATCCAGTATTTCTGGATTTTTATTTATTTCCGCTTAAGATCATTTTGGATATTAATATATTATCGTATAGGATTTGGTGTATTTCATCACACATGATGGTATATACGATCCTTTCCCTAACCCGTGGTCCATCTGGAATCAAGTATTATTACACTTAAAATATGATTAGTACTAGATTTGTTGGCGCTAAAATATTATTTCCATTCTAAAACAAGTAAGATTTGGCATTGGAATCTCGTCAAAGTACTTGTTGTAGGAACAAAGTAAGAAGGGAAATTAAATTGTTCTTCCGTGACAATTTTTTGCAATAGTTGTGGTGGAAGAAATAGCTAATAACTTAATAACGTGGTAAAAACATTTAGTAGTTACCTATACTGAGGTGAAAACATTTACCCTAATACTATATGTCATGGTAAATTTTATGTAACCCTTACTAAAACTATACTTTATTATTGTGGTGAAGATGCAATAGATGACTTTTTACCACCATTATTTCCTATTAATATTAGTTTTCGATTGCACAGATTTTACGTAGTGAATGCTCATGCAGGTAGTCAATACACTAAATAAACTTTTATTTATTTATTTATTTATTTATTTTTTGTGTGTAATGTTGTAATGTAATATCCCATGCTTGTTATATAGTGCTATATTGCAAATACATACAAACTTAGAAGAATTAATAATGGGATAATTATTTCAATATGTCTGAAGTTTGACCTAATTAGAAAAACACCCCAAGGGTTTGGGGATCACAAAACACCAACTACCATTAATTTTTTGTTAGTGAAAATTTTAATGAAATCTGTGTCATCTTCAAATATTAGAGACTTCAAGCTAACATGCTTAAATTTTTCAGAAATCTAAATATTATAATGTTATATAGACTCTATTCATTAAGTTTTTTGCCAACTAAACTATCGATGAAAGATTGCAGAATGACAAGTAAGAGGTGCATGGAGGACTAGAGGATAGCATTGTTTTGTTGTAATGATGAAGAGGTGAACATGTGAATAGGTGGGTACGTTATTTGTCCTTAAGGCATCCAGACAACGTTGTAAGCCAGTGGCAATGCCAACTTATATATATGTTTTAGCAACTTTTCTATATATACACATCTCTATATGCTGATACCAATTCTCGTGACATATTGCATGACTGGCCATAGGATATCATAAAATAAAATAATATTATAATATTGTCACTGACTGAGAATTATTATTTGATGAGCATATATATGTGAATAATTGCCAGTTTTTCTCACACAGATTTTTAATACCCTTTACTGCTTGGTGCCATATTCTCAACTTGGACAAAGATATTTTACCACTTGTTACAAACAAATAATATTATAATATGTTTCTTTTTGTCTTTTTCCTTTTCCTTTTAGAAATAAATCTCTATGCATGGATCACTGTCTAGTAAGACACTACAAAAAATTAGGGATTAGTTACTATCAATCCATAGCTGATGCAAAAAATTCGTAACTTTAATTGCAAAATATAATAGTAGAAGAATTTAAATCAAATACTCTTATAGCTTGGGTACGATCCTCCATTTCAAAACGGTGTTCATATTTTATTCTACATCATAAATACAAGTCAAAAGTATTAAATTTTTCTCTATAAATATATGGGGTTAGGGATGCAATACACTTAACGTACGTTATGTAACGAAATAGAAAATAAAACATGAATTGGAATAGATAGGATGCAAGGCGCTCCTAGCTAACTATTAGCGATGGATTTCAATAGCTGAATCCAAAGCATGTTATGAATTGATAGCTATAATTTTCTTATTTTTAAAAATTAAATTTGCTGTGGAAGATTTGTAGCTAGCCTTAATTTCATAGTGATTTTTCCATACTGAATGCAAAGTTTTTGATAGTGAGAGAAACTATACAATTTCCATATCCGTAATGTTCGCAATCTTGTAAATATGATTAGGATCCTTTATTTCAAAATAATGTTTCATCTCCTGTTCCTCTATTAAATACATACCAAGTGTACTGAATTTTCCTTATAAAAAATATAGAGTTTTAGATGTTATATGCTTTGCTGATATTCGTGCAACGAAATAAGAGATTAAATACAAAGTGAAATTAAGATTCCAAGATGTTGCCATATATATTATATGTATATGTGTGTGTATATGTATATGTATGCATTTCTTATAATAGAGTCGAGATAAGAAACATTATTTATTTGCAAGTCGAAAAGCATACGTATTTTGGCAATTCAATTTAATGGGCATTTATGTAAATTTAAACTCAATCCTTGTTATATATATAAGACAATAAGATAAGTAAATGATGAGACGCCCAAACAGTAAATCCATATGGAATTTTTATAGTCAAGTTGTTGTCGGAACACAAAAAGGTGAATAAATGATGATGCTGAAAAACAGTTAGTCTATAATCCATTCTTGTCACAATGAAGAGCTGGAATATATGATATGACTTTATATATATATATATGTGATATGACTTTATATATATATATCGTGAACAAAAAATTACTTTCTTACCCTTCAAGTTCAATATTATTTCCTTTAATAATAATAAATAATAAACAATGGTGTGACTTTTGGGAAGTCCACGTGTTGCACTCCTTATAGGAAAATAAATAATAAATAACAACAATGACAATTACTTATTATTATTATTATTATTATTATTATTATTATTATTATTATTAATGAAAAAAAAGGGAAAAGAGAACCTAGATGAACTTGGCAAGACTGACGTTTCGATGGGAATTGGGATGCAGTCAAAAAGAAAAATGATATTGATGGGTAAGGCAAGGATATTATTGTCCCTTTTGCTTGAATGATTGTTCCTTTTCATAAACCAGGATGATGAGAATTCCTGCAAACATTATCATCTTTTTTCAAGCTATTGTATAATATCCATTCTTGTAATATATTCATATTATATATATTTATTGTCCTTTGACAAAGATTCTAATTAAACTTTTTAATTCCCAAGGACAATTCTATAATTTTTAGGTGATTGAAACTTTTTTAATTTAAGGCATATTCAACATACCCCAACAAGAATTTGATTACTTGAGAATTAATTATTCATGGAGCCCATTGACCAATTTTAGATTTAATCTCACATGGAATATAGTTAACCTCTAATTCCTTCTCTTATTTGAAAATATATAATCCCTCTTTGTTTTGATATATGAAATTTGTGACATAGAATAATCTTATGAAATAATAATCTAAAAATAATTTAAAATCAAACATTGTCTTTGCTGGTTCAACTCTTCTGCTGTGAGAAATATAATTTCGATACATTTTTTTGTATTTTTTTGAAATACAAAATGACAAGAAATAAATCTTTCTGGTTCAGACTTTAGCTAGCTAATTTAACTATTTTACCGTGAGAAATATGCAAATAGCTATTGATACATTTTCTTATTCTTCTAAAATTACAAACCAACCTAATAAAAGTAATACTGCCAAATATTTCCTTAGCTGGTTAATTTATCTCTTCTCGTCGACAAGTATGATATCGATACATTTCCGTGATTCTTTTGAGCTACTGAACAATAAAAAAAAAAAACAAAAAAAACTTGAAATCAAACAATTTCTTAACTAGTTAAGCTTATCTTCTACTAAAATAATATATTTCACACAACGAGAAGCACAATTAATATACCTTTGTGACTACAATTGGGGAATTATTATGGTTTATATATATGTAAAAGATAGGTTTACTTATATAAATTAATAATATTTTCTTTTTTTTGTGGGTGTTTTTGGGAAATTGTGGTTGGAAGATAAATGGAGATGATAGAGTGGCACGTGTAGAAAGAGAGAGTGGGAGAAGACAAAGATGACGGCTGTTTTGAGAGGGAGCTCCAAATTCCCCGTGAGGACCCTTTGGACCCATCCATAATTCCCAAATTTAAAACATCCATTTTTTGATGCTTCCACCTTCACTTTTTTCGATAAAATTATTTTTCTTTTTCAATATACAAACAAATTAATATATTTATATTTACATATATATATATATATCTCTGTGTGTGTGTGTGCATGCAGCCATAATAATTCATGTGTTTCACCCTCCCTATATATCCAACCCACGATCACGAGCTCATTATTCCCTCTCTTCCTCAATTAC
>JACFYI010003576.1:168811-179455 GCA_014898755.1 Handroanthus guayacan | reverse complement strand
TTTTTAATTTACTACAAGTAAACACTTATTTTACTAAAGGAAAATCCATTACAGAGAAATCTGTCATTAATATGGTTTTTCAATAAATTTTGTTTATTGCAAAGTTGAGAAAATTACAATTTCTTTTTATCCCTCTAAAGTACCACTAATTCACTTTTTATCCTTCTATTTATCCACTGTAACATTTTTGTCAATCATGTTTACATTTTTAGACATAATTTGTCCCATCCGTTAGTCGGCTATTAAAAATTAATGGAATTGGCACTAGGAGGAATTTTTTTTGGTCATTGGCGCCATTTTTCACTATTTAATTGTAGATTTCATCGTTCCATACATTTTTCACCATTTAACACCATTTTTTTCACTCTCTTGATTTCCTTTGCTTCATCTTCATTTTTTTTTTTTGACCTATTTCGTTTTACCTCTTTATTTCATCTTCCAAGTCATTCAATTTCCTCAATAGTTCAAGAATAATTTGCTTTGGTCTCATATAGATGATCATACCACTTTAATAACCATAATTGGATGCATTTTGTGCTCGAGGCAAAAAAAAAAAAAAAAAGAAAAGAACTTTTGTCAAACACATAACAAAAACGGATTTCATAAAAAGAAAAGAAAAGATAAAAAGTCACCCTATAGTTTGGCCAAGCATGGAGAAATGGTGTTAAATAGTGAAAGATATGAAAGGAGTGAAGTCAATCACTAAATACTGAAAAATGATGCCAAGGACCAAAAACTTTCCCTTCAACTACATATTTTGTTAGTTTTTAACAGCAGACTAAAGGAGAGGACAAAATTGTGCCAAAAATGCAAATATGGAGGACAAAAAGGTTGCAATGAACAATGGGGGAACAAAAAGTGAACTGATGGTCTTTTAGATGGACAAAAACTCGCCACCAAGCTTTGGATATAGTAGTGCATGATTTGAGTCCCATCGAGAGCATATGGGTGTTTGTCGATCGTATAGTAATTATTTATCTACTGAATAATAGTTTAAATTATTTAAATTGTTATTTAGTTCATATGTTTGATCTTTAAAATGTGTTCATATTATAATTAATGTATGATTAATTGTAATCACTTCTCTCAAAAAAAAATAAAATAAAAGAAAGGACAAAAACTCTAATTTTTCCTCAGGAAAAGTGAAGTAATGGTCTTTTAGATGGACAATTTTTGCATTAATGATTAAATTATAACGAAAATTGCTAGCTATATCGTATAAGACAAAAATTATCACCTAATGCATAATCTTAGTGACGATTTCAGCCAAATTACAAACATAATGCCATCTACTTAAGTCTTTATATATATATATGTATATATATCAATTTATATGTATAATAATATAAGGTATCTAAGTTTTCTAAGTAATTATTGTAGAATTGGAAGAGTAAAAATAAAATCGGCCAATTCCTAGACAACGAAACCCTACCACATTTATAATTAGTTTCATAGTTGAACATAAAAGTACATTTACAAAACATTCTCTGTTTCGAGCCATACAGCTATGTACGAACATATTTTTGGCATATTTTCAAAAGGAACTAAATCAAGAGCTTTCAATATTTGTCACTCATTTTAACTCCTTATGATTATTGAAATATAAAAATAAAGAAATTATTTTTCATTTTAATTATGTCTTATTTCTCCCAAATTTAATTTAAGTCTTGACGCATTAATAAAACAATGATAAGATATACAAATATCGCGCAATTGGTTCGTTATGACTCATCCTAGGAGTGGTTTTTGCATTCTTTTAAAAAGTAAGACTACAAAAAATAATCTACTATTGTGGCGTTGAAGAATCTCATGGCAATTTTGTTATTATGATACTTAACGTGCGACGATACTTAATTATATTACCAAAAAATTCGTGACAATAACATTTCTTAAACTTAAATGCTTTAAACAAATATGAAAATTTTTCATGTATTTTGCCAGCAACTTTGTTGAATAATACCTTTGCTGCCCTATGAACTAATATAATGGCACTTAATTATTAAATGTTCGCAATAGTTCACGTGTCAATAATCAAATTTTGTTGTGGTGTCAATTATTGGATTTCTCTTTTTACTTTTTCTTCTTTTTTAATTTGTTTCCATCTCCACATATATACACTACAAGAAGATACTCCCCTTTAGTAATGGAAAAATTTATCACAAATTTAATGAAATCGATCACAAATATGATTTTGTGATAGATTTTAATTATTCCTTTAAAAATTCGTTAGTATATGCCTTGTCACTGATTAATATTATAACGGAACTAAAGTCTATCATGATTAACTTTTGTGATGAAATTGTTCATTATAAACTTAAAAAAAAAAATCATAGAAATTTTTACAATTCTACCACACGTGCCATTATTCGTACATATTGTACTCCTTTTTTGATTCTATTAGTAGCTTGTCACAAATCCGACACAGATATTACTATCTATTATTGAACCACATCCCTAATAGATTTTTTGTTAGTGAAGTGGCATTTTCTTATAGTAATATATAAGTGTGTGTGTACATATATATATATTTACTTGGGGATTCCCCCCAATTTTTTCAGTGTGCGGCGCATCCAATCATCCATCCTAATTCCATGTTTTGAGTTTGTTGGAGAATTTTAGTTTCATATAATTTTAATTGTGGTGGCAGAATGTTCTATTTCACAATAAATGAGAGTAAAGAATTAAATTAATTATTGGCCAACTTCAAAAACTTTATGGACTATTAGCACATATTTTGCATCTTCCACTAGCAACAATGGTCATGGTTGTAATAATGATTTTTGTGTGTACAAATTCAAAAAAGAAAAAGAAAAGAAAAAGGCAAAAATGGTGTTTGTTTTTCAACCAAAATGGGAGTCGATCTCTAAGTTAGCCAACTCAGCATTCTATTTTGCTGAGTAGGTATTATCCTTAAATTTTGAAGATTCCGGCACGCCACATAGGCAATTCCAACAAAAGTAACTTTTTTTTTTTTTGGCCAAAATAGGCTACGTGTAATGATTACATATCGAACTAGGAGGGCGTTGGCTAAGCTTATTTAAAAATCTTATAAGTTCCTGTATTTTATAAAATGTTTTTAGTTTGAAGTAACTTATAAAATGTTAGTAATGATGATTTTGTTATTAAAATGGTTATTGAAAGCACATGTTAACATCTTAATAACAAATTAAGAACTCTTTATAATTTTCAAAAGAATTTATAATTCCTGACATCTTATTTTGGGAACTTATAAAATCTTTTTTTAAAAACCTATCAAACACATTTTATTTTATAAGCTTTTAAATATCTTAAACGGCCTTGATGAAGATAAGCTTGCTTTGACACATAAAATGATGAAAATGCCCAAGAAATTTGCTAAATTACAACCTTGCCATTAAGATTCGCATCCTTGTACGCAAGTCATGACCCAAACTGCACTAGACCTGGAGAGGCAACTCGAAGCCCTGGACATTGATTATAACTAACACATTCAATTGGATTATGCCACGTGTCATCTACAAATTATATCAAATATTTACTGTAAATAGTACATTTGTCCGCATTTACATTACCATGGTACTATAGCAATTATACTTTTACTTTCCTAGAATATTGGTCAACTTTGTAACTTTGATATTTCATAATTATTATTTCTTCTTTATCGAAATAGAATGAAATTAACAGGACATCTTGAACAAAAACAGAGCATGTCATAATAACACTTCATACGTTCTCAACTTTTGCCCTTTTGTCCGAACTTAAACACCAGGCCTTCTATTCCTTATATCCATAAAGGACGCCCTCGTAATCTGTACAGTTAAATGAGGATTCTTAAGTGCAAACGCATCAAATCTTGCAGAAAAAACTACATCTTCCATATTTCTAACAATGAAGTTCAAGGCTGTCTCTTTCAGAGATTGGTTCGAACAAGTATCTGATATTTCCAAGATATCGAGAGCATTTGAAGAGTTTAACGATCCAAGCATATGATGCTCACAAAACTTTTGAAGAAACGGGATTTCATATTTGTCTGCAGCGATTGACAATGAATAAACGTGTTTTTCGATTTTTTCTTTGGGAAGATTTCCACTGTATAGAAACTCTAGTAGTGATTCTAGTTCTTCACGGTTTAGTTCGGAGAGTGTTATTGTCTGATTTGGTGGAGCTTTGCATTCGTCAGAATCTAAGATGTTTCTGAAAATGTTTGATCTAGCTGCCTGTGAGTTCAACACTAGTATGTTAGTGAATGAATATTTATAAGGGATAATTACTCAATATTCGTGAGATTTGGCCTAACTGCAGAAACATGTCCTACGGTATGAAAACTTATAATGACACCATTGTCACCCAATGTCTTTGATTTACATAGAGTTTACTTATAATATTTCAATCATTTTGTTACACTTTCAGGGTATTATTATAATTTTTCAAACCATAAGAGATATTATAAGTCAGAGAGCCTTGACGTAATTACTCCCTATCTAAACACCGTATGAGATTTTACCCACTTACAAAAATACTTCATATAATTTGTAAAATTACAATAACACCCCTCATTATTAGTTAACCTAACAAAAAACTTAATGAAGCCTATGTAAAGTTGCAGTTAAACCCATTGACAAATCTAACGTATTGGCTAAAAAATGACAAGTAGCATCCTTATTAACGTAACATAATTAGATTTTTAGGGAGGCCTAATTGTATTTAACATATTTTGTTAAGTTTTCCGTCAACTAAACTACGACAAGGGTGCTATTATAAAATTTAAAAATCACATGAAATATATTTGTAATAGATCAAATATAAGGTATGTTGAGGTAATTATCCCAATTTAATTTTTTCCATGGTATGCAGGCATCGTGGGTAACGCCTGACTGGCAATCCCATGTTCAGCCACGTCTTTCCAAATAAAAAAATAAAAAAAAAAAAAAATATCCCAATTTATAACTACAAGGCCATATAAGAATCTTGTTTAGAAATGTACCAATAATGCTCTATGTGCAGGTATGGGGGGCTCGTTATTTCCAGGCTTTATTAGAATATCTGTGTGAATTTGATCCTTAAAAGCAGCAGCAAATCCACTTAGATAAGTTATCTTGTCATTAAGCTCCTCCTCCATTTCCTTCATCTCCTTTACCCATTTCAATGCATTTGTAAATCCCTGATAAGTAATCAATAGGCACCAAACTGATCAGCTTGTATACTTTTGTACTTGATCAATTTTTGTTCTTGATAAATTAATTGCTTTAGTCTAATCCAAGGGGTTTAAATTCTATATTCATGTAATCATATTGATGGATTTGGTGCACGATGCTGGGGCTCGTTTGGATTTGTGGACAAGCAATTGGTATATGTTTAATAAGAGCCCATAAGATATAGATGATGGGTATGGTTAATTGTCTCTGTATTGTTTAAAAATGAGAGGGTAATTTTGTTAATGTAAATGACTAATGTGACCATGAAAAAGCCTAGATGGTCTTCACATTTTTTCTATTCCAACAGGCATTTTAGTAATTACTCTTGCCTAGATATATAATACTTATATCAGACTAGATAATTGTAAAATTTATCTGTCTCAAAGAAAATGTAATTCTACTCAAACCAAGACCTATATGTTGGCAGGTTCCTCAAGTATCCTCTATCGAACTCGAACTTATGACCTATCTAGTTATAGCTTTCGCAGCTATTCCCAACTACCGTTTATTGACTCAATCCATGACGTGTCTGTTTGCAAGTATGAAAGCTTACCATAAAACTATCCACTTACTTCTAGTAATAATTAAAGCAATCCTACTTATCTATTACAATCTTATCTTGCCCATTTTTCAAACCAAACGAACCTTGTAGGCATGGTACAAGTTCCATTCCCACCACCAAATCAAACATCGTGTCATAAACAAAAGAACCAAGATCATGATCATATCGAACAGTTTTTGATGCAGAATTCCATGTTTCGACTGGCTAAGACGATCGATACGCACTGAAAAAATCAGCCAAAAAAAAAGGGAAAAGGAAATGTACCTTATTAGTCGAATTTGACAAAGAAACCAGATTATTTGCTGGTTTATCAGAGCCCTTCTCGTTTTCAAGTCTATTTGTCAAAGTGATTATGGTTCTGGCTCCTTCATAACAAGCTGCACAAATTGTATTTCTTGGAGGCCTTAGAATATACGGCATCGCACTGCAAATAGAACAGTCCATCTTCTTCTTGCTGCAGAGAAAAGAAAGAAGAAAAAGATGATGAAATAAAATCAAAGGAACTGAATTCTCTCTTTCTTGTCAGCTTTCTATGTGTGTTACATATTATTCATATTCTTGTTTTTATTTTTATTTTTGTGGGTTTTTTTAAAAAATTAAAATAAAAAAACTTGGTGGTTGTATAAAGAAGAGGCACTATAATTGCTTTAATTATGTAGACGAGAATATTTGATTAAAAAACAATTCTCTTAATATAGCAGCTAACTAATGTGTTTGCTTTAAGTAGGGTCAACCAAGTTGTGAAATGACTAAAGTAGTGCTAGAATACACTGCCTTTCGTGTTGGTATGAAGCTACTTTGTTGAGGGCAACGTGGTAATTTGAAGTGAACATTGAGATGTGGTTGGCTGTCTTTTGAGTAGATTTGAAGAAGCAATATAAAAGAATGGATCGTTATTAGGAGAACAAAAGTTAGGAAGTAGAAAAAGACCTTCCAACGTTAGTACAGCAAAAATGTGGCGAGCACGTCTTATGAACCACTCCAACTAATTATAACAATTAAACCAAAGGTTCTGCCCAACCTGGCCAAACAAAAATAACATAATTAATTATTTATGGAAAATAATCACATAATTAATTAACTAGATCATGTTCTATTTTTGGAAATTATATGAGCTATATAGGAATAATTGGTTTTCTCTATGGTGAGCCCGTCTTCATGGGGACGGGATTTCTATTTCAAATGGTATGTCATCTTCTATTTCATGCCTTTAAATACTTGCCATCTGTATTGCATGTATTACTAAATATTTTTATAAGGAAATATTTTATACACGTGGCATGTATTTAAAGTATGAAATAGGAGATAAAATACTATTTTGGAATAGAGGATCTTGTCCCGTCTTCACGGATAGGAATGGCAATGGTGGAGAATTTACTAGGTACTCACAATAAAATTGAATTCATAATTGGAAAACACTTTCAATACCAGGCCAATCATGTGGATTTATTATCACAATATCACGCATTCGGGGCGGTGGAGGGTTTTATCTTAAAACTTCTATAGAAAGGTATTGTATCAACTTTCATAAGTTCCTGCAATATTCTAATTATGTGCGACAACAATAAGTATTATCGTAACCTCTAGCTGAAAAGGTTGGGAAGATGCACATATCTATCTTTCATTTCTACTGGTGGATCTGTCTAACATGTAGGCCCAACAATTAAAGGTATTGTCCTGCCATCATGCATGTAAGGATAGCAATGTGTTCAGTGTAAACTAGGGACCTATTGGCGACCCTCTCCTCATAAGACAAGTTCGGAGTTGAATAAACAAGTCACTGGACATGTCCCAAAGTCTTGTATTTAAGGACCTTGGCTGGGTTCACGGCGCGTTGTGCTTTTAGTAAACTTGTCCTTAATCTGCCCCGAGTAAATGTATAAGTATAAATTATGATTTTGTTTAAATTTCTTTTGTATATATTTGGTTGGTATACTTATTTTCTGTTGAGACTTGATGTATGGACTAATTTAATTATAACTAGAAGTTCCGAAGGGTGAGTTGCGACACAATATATTATGATTGTAATCTTTACCGATTGTATTTTTGTAATACTAAAAATAGGTGGCTGTAGCTTATTAATATATAAATTTATCATTGTAAAGTTTCTACTATTTGTAATTATAAAATAGGTTGTATTTGAAACAATTCCATTCAGATTAGTAGACATTTCTAATGCCAAAAGGTATGCAAGTTCAATTGTAAAACAAATAAGAGTAAATATCATTAAGCCACCCGAACTATGCTCATTTTTGCACTTTGCAACCTAATAAAAAAAAACGTTTCACTTTGTCATCTCAACTTTGCAAAATTTTCACTTTGCAACCTCAGTACATTTTTCGGGGAATATTCCACCGAAATATTCCCACACTGGACACGTGTCTGAATATGAAGATAGAAAAAATCTCACTTTACCATCTGAACTTCGTGAAATTTTACACAATGCCACCTACTGATGGCATATGTCCACCGGAAAATATACTGAGGTTGCAAAGTGAAAAATTTCGCAAAGTTGAGATGGCAAAGTGAAATATTTTTTTAATTAGGTTGCAAAGTGCAAAAATGAGCATAGTTCGGGTGGCTTAATGACATTTACTAAATAAATAAATAAATAAACTGAATTGAATAACAATCGAGTGTGACGAGTTAGACCTTTAAAGTCGAATTATGGGATGGATCTTGGGTCCTGACAAGATCAAGGTAGCGGGTTTGAGGTCCTCACGAACTAGTGTAATGCAAATTCGAGGGCCTTGTCTCTTTCTTCGATAATGTTCATTCGAGGGCTTTGCGCCGTTATTTCAAATCAAATGTCGAATTTTTGTGAACTCTGCAAAGAATGTCGTAGAACACCTTGAATTTGGAAGAAAGAATCTTGCAACTTCCTCTAACCACTACTTATATTCATAGGGTGAGAAACCTTTCCGAAATTATTTGATGAGGTAGCACAATTTGATTGGACTTTCACGATTTGATTGGTATTTAATTTCCTTAATGAGAAGATGTGGTTGGGATTGACAAAAATGCCAAGATTCATTTCCCCGTTTTACAAAGATATGATTTGAGTTACTTTGAATATTTCAATCTCACACATGAAAATACTGGCAAAATTGCATTTTTCGTCCCACAGGATTGGGGGGTCTGCATTTTTGATCCCATGCTTTTCAAATGTGACAAATTTAGTCCCAGATTTACGAAAATTGAGCAAATTTAGTCCCAAAGCCTCAATTCCGTCAAAATTTTAACGGAGCAAGGCGCGTGTGGACCGCGTGAGCGTCTGTTAACGAAATATGGTGGGAAAAACCACGCGCTTTGCTTCAGCAGTAAAATCTCCCAATTTCCTTCATATATTACCTCCAAAAAAAGAAAATCCCCAATTACAACCCTAATTTCACTGCAAGAAGTAATATTTACTACCTCAACTTCTTCGTAACTGTAAAAATTGTAGGCCACAAAAGCTGAGTTTATGTTCCAATAGAGAATGTCTGAGCTGGGAGGTGCAAATTGTTTCTGTGGAAAGACTGCAAGTCTTCGAACCAGCTGGACAAATGAGAATCCAGGTAGGCGATTTCTTGTTTGTGCAAAGAGAGTTGGTGGATGTCGCTTCTTTGCTTGGGAAGATACTCCAATGTGTGCAAGGTCAAGAGTTATTATACCTGGTCTACTCCGGCGTATAGATCGATTGGAGGAAGAAAAAAGGAAACTTGAGAAGAGAGTAAAGGTTTTGAAGGTAATTGCTTTGATTCTATTCTCTGTGATGGTGCTTATTGTCAAAGGATAGCGAATGAGGATACGGTGGTGGCTTGGTAGAAGAAGCTTAAGGTTGGAATGAGATATCAGCTTGTTTTGTTAAGGATATTTTTGCTCCGTTTTTGTGATTATTGTATTGGGGTGTGGGGGATTTTGCAAATGATGTATCAGAATTGGCCAAAGCCTTTGTGAATGTTGCTGTACTAGAACTGCAGATTATGGAAGTACTTGGATAGGGATTAGTAACTATGTATTTTTATGTATTTATTTGTTTGATAATCGATGTGGTTGGACAGTGGTTAAATGGTGCATTTTTGCTAAATTGTGCATGTTGGATAGGCTTCTTGTTAAATTGTGCATTTTTGCTAGCGTGCAAAGAACAGATACCAAAACCGATGTTAAGCATTCACAACAACAAAGCTTTAAAAGGACACCAAAGCTTAATAAAAATAAAGGAACGAAGACAAGACTAAGTATAATAAAATCACCTTCCATTCCATTCATAATCCTTCAAAATGTTTGGACTTACAAAAAACCAGTAATCAAACTAATTCTTCCAATCAACATCCCAAGAAATGACCAATGTACTTACAAAAAAAATATCCCAATCATCTCATCAAAAATAACCCCCAATCAACATCCCAAAAAATGACCAATGTACTTACAAAAAAATATCCCAATCATCTCATCAAAAATAACCCCCAGATATCCATATTCAAAACAAAATCTAAGTATCCACATCATTTGCAAAAGGTTTAACTTATAAATAACTTCACCATTCCTTTCCTTGACCAGTCTACTTCTTCTCCTTTGATTTGTTCTTCTCATTCATAGTTGGAATAACTGTGCTCAAGTTTGTTATGCTGACAAATCTTTGACCTCCTTGGACAAATACTGGAACATTGCCTCCACTAGTGCTGAATTGAGTGCTAACACAGCTTGCAAAATGTGTAATACTTGGATGGTCAGGAGAAAATGGTGGTGGAGCCCTTATGTTTACTGATGGGTGCCTTGGAGCTGTCAACTGTGGGGTTGGAATCATTAATAATGGTGGATCATGACTTTGTGTTAACTCTTCAATCCCAGTACCATCTTCTTCATTTGCAACTTTGTCCATTGACTGCATGTAATTGAACAACAAAGATTAAACACCCATTCAAG
>JACFYI010003576.1:118105-137664 GCA_014898755.1 Handroanthus guayacan | reverse complement strand
TCATAAATTATCTTAATTGCTAACTTACCACAACATAATTCGAAATGAGACCCCGTTAATTTCATGACACATATTCGAACCACTTTTAAACCCGGCCCAGTTGGACCCATTTTGAACCGGATCCAACCCACTCAACTGCCACCCATAATCTTATACACCAATCGTTTTCCACTATATAATAATCAGCTTTATTTCAAGAAAATCTAAGGGGGGAAAAAACAGAGGACCGGCTCTCCCGGTGAACCAATATATGGCAGCAGCAAACAGCTTCTTGTGCACTGCCTACTTATAGCCGCCTTTGCAGCCCACACTTTCCCACTCCCGAAGTTGCTTCATGTCCTAAAAGCTCCTTCATGTTCTTTTTATGAGGATTTTGCCTTTTCGTTTTTTATGTACATAATATTTTACCTTCCAAAACTTACTTTGCATCTTAATGGAGACTAAAGGCTACACACAAGATGGCACGGTTGATCTCCGTGGCGAGCCGGTGCTCGCAGATAAGACCGGCAAATGGAAGGCCTGTGCTTTTCTTGTTGGTATAAATCCTTCTTCTCCTTTGGTTTATTCCCAGTACAGAATTTCCAAGAAATTTGGATGATTATTTGTGGCGATAAAAGAGCTTGTTCTTGTTGTTGTTGAGGGTGTTTGCGAGGTCGAGAGCTTCTGTTTATTGAAAAAGTAAAAACTTGCAGAAAAATTATAGGGAAAGGTATAGTGGAAGTTGGGAGTGCATGAAAATCTAGTTGATTGTGCAAAAAATTGTAAAAAAGTTGTGCTGGTTACCTTTGCTTTTAATTTCTTCAGTTTAACTTTAAAGAATTAAAAGTAGAAATGCGATTTCCAACACTCTAAAATTCAGTAACGGTTGAAAAACACTTTTTTGAAGTTGTTGTAAACACCTATTGAATCGATGCTGAAGCGAATTGTAAATCTCTTTATGCATCTATAAATGGAGTTTTTGCAACAAAATATGCATTCCAAACAAATCTTCCCCCTCCCCTCCTTCAGCGAAGTACTCTGTTTTCTTGATTTTTTGCAAGTTATGAAGCATTTGAAAGGATGGCTTTCTATGGAATAGCTTCAAATTTAGTGGTATATTTAACAACCGAACTCCATGAAGACACTGTCTCTTCAGTAAGAAATGTTAATAACTGGTCAGGAGCTGTTTGGATTACTCCAATTCTCGGCGCCTACATTGCTGATTCTTACCTGGGACGCTTTTGGACCTTCACCATTTCATCCTTAATTTATGTCATAGTAAGTAAGTCATTCATGAAATAACAATTTATTTCTAAATTTATTTTCGAAGTTAAGACTTGAGATATTACTATAACAGTCCCTATCATTAGATTCACAAGTAGTTTACTTGTGATGTTTTAGTCAATTTATTATACTTTCAACGGATTTAAGTGCATGCATAAGAGGTGTTATTGTAATTTTTGAAATCATAAGGGTATTTCTCTAATTACACCAAAGCACAGGGGGTGTAGAGCTAATTATCCCATTTTAATATCTAGTTAATGAACTTTCTATGTTGTCCACCTACGTGAACCATGAATCCTAGACCATTTGTTCGGTCCATATTGGAGCTTACCTAACCCGAAAGGCCAATGGATGAATCGATTTTAATTTTTTAGTGGGGCCTACATTAGATGGGTAAGATGTATCTAGTGGCTTCGCCAATGACCGGTAATTAGGTTCACCACATGTTAATGCTGAGTGTTCCAATTCATGGGGCACTATTCTTCAGGCATTCAATTAAGGTGGGGTTGGTGTTTATTGGTTGTTGATTTGAAAAAAAAAAAAAAAGGAGTTATTTTCTATATCCTTTTTCTTCTAAATATATTGGTTTTATTTATTGGTTTTTTGGAAAGTCCTGAAGTAAGATTAATTTGTTTTTTAGAAAAACTTTTCTGAAAATTCCCTTCACTCAAATGATGATGCAACTATCTTGGAAACCCAATACAATGGAAAGTATATCTTTCAAATTTTAAACTGCTACAGAATTTTGTGTACCTAAATAAGTTACAAGAAAACACTGCTTTTACCAAGAAAAACAATATTATCATTAAAATGGTTTTGTAGTAGATTTTCTACTATCACAAAACTAATTACCGTATGTTTTATTATTGATTAGTGTAAAATTTATCATACATTTATCACAAATTCCATCATTCATATTATATATATATATATATTGCTCTCTCTCTTTTTTCCCTTTTTAATTTTTTCTTTTAAAATTCGTTAGTTTTCACTCACAAATCTATATATAACAAATGTCATCTATTTATGACAGAATCCTATTATGTTCCACATTTTCCGTAGTTACGAGGTACTTCCTTATAGTGATATAAATGAGAACCAATCCTTGGGGTGGACGAGATATGCTGAAAATTATTGAAATTTTTGTTTCATTTATAACTAATCGCATTCAATTGATGCATATTTTTTTGGTGATTCCATTACAATATCAAACTATGTAAACTCATTCCTTTTTACAAGAAAATATGCCTTCATGAAACTATATATTCTCACAGGGAATGGTACTTCTAACCATGGCTGTTTCCATCAAATTCTTGAAGCCCACATGTGAAAATGGAGTATGCAACAAGGCAACCGCTTCTCAAATTGCATTTTTCTACACATCTCTCTACATAATTGCCATTGGAGCTGGTGGAACAAAGCCCAATATTTCCACATTTGGTGCAGACCAATTTGATGACCTAAATCCCCATGAAAAGAAACTCAAGGTCTCTTTTTTCAACTGGTGGATGTTTAGTGCATTTACCGGTGCATTATTAGCCACTCTTGGTCTTGTTTATATCCAAGAAAACTTGGGATGGGGATTGGGATACGGTATCCCAACTGTGGGCCTTATATTGTCTTTGATCATTTTCTACATCGGCACACCAATGTATAGGCACAAAGTGAGGAGAACTAGGCATCCTGCTGGTGATCTTCTAAGAGTAGTTGTTACGGCTTTTGCTAATTCCAAGCTTAAGCTTCCGGGCCATCCCTCGGAGCTCCATGAGTTTGATCAGCAATATTACATCACTACCGGGAAGCGTCGAGTCCATCATACTTCCATATTCAGGTTAGCTTAATTGCTTTATGCTTTCTCCTCAGCGTTTGAATATGGTTTTGATGCAACGAACGGTTAATTAACTCAACACTCCATGAGATTTGGTCTTTTCATAGAAACACCTATTTGTTTTGAAAATTCAAAGTAACAACTAACAACCATGTCGCTAGTTCAATTGACATAGTTGAATACTTAAGTGAACTTGTGTAATTAACATTACAATTAGATACCTTGAAAATATCTTAACTGAAACGTTGAAGTACACTCCTTTTTAATCATATAACATGCTTAAGTTTTTTGTGGGGCTTAATTGTGATGTCGAATAGGCTTTTTTTAGTTTCCTGTCAATTGAAATAATAAAAGAGAGTGTTGTTATGATTTTTCAAAACCGGTGTTAAGCTAATTATCCCATAATTCAATTTTACTTAATATAATGATATGATGACAGCTTGGACAAAGGAATCTCAAGTGATGAACATTCTGATTTGTAGGACAAGTACTATAAGGAGATTCCATGTGAAATAATAATGAAAGAAGGGCCATTGAATGTAAATATCTGACAACTAGGTTATCTCCACAGTCATGGCAAAAGTGGTAACCCCCCAGTCCCCAACCAGTCCCCAACCCCACCACAATCCTTTACTTCCATGTGCACCTTTAATTTTGCATAAAGTATGCTTCTATTGGTCCACTATGAATACCAAGTTGCTCCTAGTGAAGTTAACAGAATGATTATGACGCATTTTCACTCATTAATACAATGCCATATATAGCAAGAAATGTCTAATTTAATAATAGATCAAAACAAAATTCTTCAAGTGTATTTGTTTTATGCATTGATCACTCTGTCTGCCTTTATTGGTCTTTATTACTTGGGATAATTACCTCAAAACCCCTTGAAGTTTATCCTAATTACAAAAATGTTTCGTGTTAGTTCTATTGGCTGATAATAAAGCTTGCATGATATACATTTAAACCCTTCTAATATATTGACCAAAATATTACAATTAGATTCATGCTACATACTTATATTTTCAGAGTGTCTTATTGTAATATTAAACATGCTCTGTTAAATTTCCATCAATTGAACTAATAATTTTCAAAATCACAACGGTGTTTCTGTAATTATTTAAACCATATATCATGGAGCGACAAGATATATAATTATCCCTTATCACATTTTTGTCATGCTATAGTCCAACACTTATGGTAGATCAAGTGTGATGCATATTGTCTTAATTGACCCTACAAAACGTCATTCTTGCGGTCCAACTCGCTAGCCTAGGACCTAGCCCCTTCTGTCATGGAAAGATGTATAGGACCAACAATTCTTGCCCATCATTTGTTGACATAATAGTAGAATGGTCCGGACACTACAGAAAATGGTTGGGCAGGTGGGGTCAATTTATAATACTGCGAAACTACGTGTACTCGGGGTCACACGCATGAAAACTACATTTGTCATAAGACATCCCAAGGACTTTGGGGGTCGTTTTTAATATTATTTTGTGTGTGGGGGCACCTTTAACTTGATTGACAATAACTTCGTCACAGTTATTTTTTTGCTTTAGTCTTATCATTAAATTAAGTGTTAATTATCCAAATATCCTAAAGTTTGGCAGTTTACAAAAAGTTCTCTTTTTTAGAAGTTATAAATATTCCTTCAAGGCAAAGACAGGTTTGTTAAAATTTTCATAATAGCTGTTTAAATCTGTAAAACAGAGTAATACTTGTATTTCAAAAAAAATAAAGATGGTTTCTTGTATGTCCAAACTTTATGGAAAGGACAATCAACTCAATGCATCTAAGGTTTGCCTAGTATTAATGTGGTTTTGGAAATTACAATGACAGTACTTAATTCAGCTCATGTACAATTTTACGGCATCACCCCTTAGTACAGGAGGCGTTAATTGTAATCTTTCAAATCACAAGGGGTATTATTGTAATTTTTCAGGTCGTAGCTGTATATCACTTCATTAAGTTTTCCATCAACGACTTAGGGCAAGAGGTGTTACTGTAATTCTCCTAAATGATAGGAAAAGTAATGGCAATTAGATTCAAATTAATCTCAGGAGTGTTGAAGTAATTATGCCCTACTTGTAATTGTCCCTTAAATTTACTTCCATCATTGACATACAATTACTTCCATTTCTAGGTTCTTGGACAAGGCTGCAATCAAGCAAGCAGACACTACTCGCCAACCATGCACAATAACTCAAGTGGAAGGGACCAAGCTTGTCCTTGGCATGGCCATGATCTGGCTGGTAACCCTAATCCCCAGCACCATATGGGCTCAAATCAACACCCTATTCGTCAAACAAGGCACCACTTTAGACCGCCATTTCGGCTCAAACATCCAAATCCCGGCCGCCTCACTGGGCAGCTTCGTCACCCTCTCTATGCTAGTATCCGTGCCTATGTACGACCGCTACTTCGTCCCCTTAATGCAGAAAAAAACTGGAAACGCTAGAGGAATCACCTTACTACAGAGGCTCGGAATTGGATTCGTGATCCAAGTCCTAGCCATTGCGCTTGCATATGTAGTCGAAGTCAAAAGAATGCATGTCATTAAAGTAAACCAAATCAAGAGCCCTAATTCAATAGTCCCTATGAGCATTTTCAACTTACTTCCTCAGTATGTGCTTTTAGGCATTGCTGATGTGTTTAATGCCATTGGATTATTGGAATTCTTTTACGATCAATCGCCGGAGGATATGCAGAGTATCGGGACAACATTTTTTACGAGTGGGATTGGAGTTGGGAACTTCTTGAACAGCTTTCTTGTGACTGTGGTTGATAAGATCACAGGGAGAAATGGAGGGAAAAGTTGGATTGGTAAGAATGTGAACGATTCACATTTGGATTATTATTATGGGTTTCTTTTGATTTTATCAGTTATTAATTTGGGAGTGTTTGTTTTGGCGTCAAAGAAGTACGTGTATAAAGTGGAATCAGCTGAGGTGAAAGAGGGATGTGTAGTAATGGAGGGGAAGAGTTTGGAGATGCTGCAAGTTTGATTATCACTTTTAATTAGGGTATATAAGATTTTCAATTATTTCTTTTCTTGTACTAATTATTGTTGATGTAGATATTTTAAATTTATAAAGAAATTAGAAAATCTAGATTTTAAATTAATTATATATGAGTGTATTTGATATAGATTTGGAAAATTGAGAGGGTGTTTGGGTGAGTTTATAAGCTTTTCAAATTTCCGACAATATATTTTAGAGTTTATAAGATACCATAAAACGTTTGACATGCATATATATATATATACATATATATATATATATAAGGAGGAGTGTATAATAAAATAAAATAAAATCTGGTACAAGCTTCTTTTAAAAAGTATGAATATGCTCCTTCAGCTTTCAGCTTTAACTATATTAACTACAAAAATGTCCTTATCAGCACCCCATAAATTCCAATGTTACATCTTCTTGAAATACTTGTTTAAAATAAATTTAGTTAAACACCCAGTCAAAAAGCTCATCATAAAAATAAATTAAAAAAAAAAGAAAAAAAATCTCTAGTGCTTTGCTAAATAAAATCCAAGATCTAAGTATAGCATTAGTAATTCATTATGTAGCATGTAGTGGTTATCACTTATTCATTCAAATTACAAGAACCCACCTTTTAGAAACAATTTATACATTCAATCTTTACATTAATAAATCAGGTTATTAACATTCAAAAATTAAAATTATCTAATAAAACTACTATACAGTAGAAAATTAATTAAAATAGGTCAATTATGATTTTCTCGTGACCACTCCTATAGGGATAACTGGATCATTGAAATGAAATTTGCAGTAAATTTTTGTGCAAATATTTCGCAAATTGCATGCAAACCGCTGAGCAAAAATTAACAGAAATAATTTGATAAAACAAGAATGTTTTAGAATTCTAGTCCATTCTATCAGGGTTTTCTTTCTCTTAATATTTTGTATTTGAATATTATTAATCGATTTTGTTACACCGCGCTACAAGAAAAATGTGTTGTAAATGCATTTGAAAGTGTTGGAATAGATGTCTTGTTACTACACATATGCTTAGACGACAGTGTTAATATGTATAGTAACATCTAATGTAGTAAGACTCTTATCTTACACTCACAAGTGTAGTTACATAACCCAATTATATAACATTTCAAAGTGTTGTAACAATGTATCTCAAACTACACTTCTAAATGATGTTACAAAATCTGGAATATAATTAAAGACTTTCTTATGCTTCACTATAAAGTTTAGTAATATACACCATTAAAATGTGGTAAGAACATTTTCATACTACACTTCAATATGTCACCTAAGGTTTGAAAAAAAAAAAATTGAATAAAATCTCTTGCTACACACATAAGAGTTGGGATGAAGAAAATTCTAAATGATTCACATACCCAATATATAAATAGCTAACAAATCTTTATAAATGCAGTATTCAAGCAATAAGAAAAATACAATAGAAAGAAAAAGTGCAATATTTTTCACTCATCAAAATAAATTTCCAACATTCGCATTATTACATACAATTTAGTCAAAAGTCACCCAAGTAAATTAGACAAATATCATCTGTTCATATCCTTAAATACCATATATTCAAGTATGAATCCAAAAACAAATCGATATTTATCGGCACCAAAAAATTTTATCATCTCTGTGCAATATCCATCCAAAGAAGAATCACATTAATTTTCAACTCGCACCACCTTCATTCAAAACACAAAGTATAAACACAAGAGTATTAACAAAAACACAATATTAGAACAAATTGTAAAAGTTGAGTTATGAATACATAGAACATACCAAATTACAAGGCCAAGCAATAATTGTTCCATTGGCTTCACCAATAGTTTGGAGTATAAATGATGATCGTATCAATCGCTTATCGCGTTCCACTCCCACAATTATATGTACAGAACACTAATTTTTTCCTAATTCTTCATCTCCAACAATTGTAGTAGGATCTACTAATGTCAAAGTGGACCGGGCCCGCATAAGGAACCTGCCCGGTCTGGCCCATTTACAAAATGTAAACGGGTCGATTATAGTCGGACCGGACATAGGTTCATATAGGGCCTGGCCCGCGAGCTTGGTTGAACCAAAACTGGCTTGGCCTAGCCCCATAACCGGACCGCATAAACCCGGTTAAGTCTGGTAAAATTTAAAAAAATGAAAAAAATAAAAAAAAATGAGAAAATTTATAATATAAATATTAAAAAATAAATAAATAAACGGTTCAGCCCGGCCTAAACTGTTTAAGGCCTGCTTAGCCTAGTTCATTTAATCCAAGCCCCTTTAGGCTCGAACTTATTATCAGTAGGGTCGGTTATGGGCCAAGCCTCTCAAAATACATTTTTGGCCCGACCCAGACCGGCTCGTTTAACCCTCAAACCATTTAAGTTTGGGTTAAACGGTTTCACGGGCCGAGCCAGCCCATTGGACATCTCTAGTAGGATCCATACTACGTAAGTGACCATTGGCTAGGATTTTACTTGGTTCAATAATACTCAGGAGCACAACCGAACAATTTACCTGAATTGAAAGGGCAAATATATTACCAACTCTCGAAAATACAAAAGTGTATGCCAAATATCTTCATAAGAACTCAAACTATAAATGCTAACATATCACAAATACAAAATACAACAACATATGCTAAGTATCTCCATAAGAACCCAAATTGTAGAGGTACATATATCATAAACTATCCAAAATATAATAATACATGCAAAGTATTTCCACAAGATACTCAAATTGTAGAGGCCAATATATCACAAATTATCCAAAATACAAATTTTGATCAAATCAGGATATTCTGAACTCGAACTCAATTATTGATTTCTATGGCCAACTTCAATCTAATGTACTATATGATTTGGGTCAATTGATATTAGGTCCAAATTCTATAAAGATATGAAATGTGATAAGAAAATTCTATCCTTATAGCAACAAATAGAAATTATATTAAAAGAATATATACATTATTTTAATAAATAAACTACTTCAAAAATATAAATTTTCACATTTTTAATTATAAATCGCATCAAATATATTACATTCTATTCAAGAGCTTATATTAATATTATATATGAAGTTTACTATTTTAATAAAAAAGATCATTAAAATTTGGATTTGAATTTTTAAAGAACCAATGTTTTATTTTTTATTTTTTAGTTTTTTAAAAGAACCCTAAAGTGTGAACTCAAGAGTTGACCATAAAGTCTCCAAGTGCATGTTAAAACTAGTTGGCCCAAACATTAATGGGCCACCAGTCTCCTTGGGCCATTCGACTGAAGTCGAGGCTTGAGAGGAAAAACAACGGACTGATAGAAGCCTGTATTATGAACTGAAACCAATAAATATTTCATTTAGCACAATGGTCATCTCGAAGTAAAAATAGAGATTGTCACGTTGCTAATTTGAATAAGATTAATTTTTGAAATATTTATTAGTATAGTAAAACACACTACAAAAGAGTAGGACACCAGTTACAACCAATCCATAGTTGATATTACAAATTCATAATCTTATCTACGAAATTGTTGTAGCTGAATGGAAGTAGATATTCTCATAGCTAATTCTTGCTATGAAAATTGATCATAGCCAGATCTGAAACATGGTGACAAATTGATAGTTATTATATTTTGTTAATTTAAAATACTATATTCTTAACCAAAAATTTATGGCTACATTTATAGCTCTAAATATAAAATTAATTTCGTAGCAATTTTGCGATAACAGATGCATACGTGTTTGAAATTATATTTTATACATGGTAGGAACATCATTTCTTGCACTAATTAAAATACACAACTATGTGTATATGAGAGAGAGAGAGTTCATTTTATTTTATTTATTTATTTTACTAAATATCACTACCATAATTTGGATAAGTAGTACAATTTTTAGTGTCTCGAGGTGCAGCCCGAGACACAATCAACACAAATTTCTGGATGTATTCGTTTGTAGAACAAGTAGTCAAGAACAGCAATACAATTATGACTTTAAGATGGTGAATTTGGCAGCATTTTGCTATCACAAAAGCTCCATCACCGTGATTAATTAAAAAGTGCGCTCTACCAAGAAAAGATGATGTCTAGTTGTTATCTTATTAAAAAAAAGATGTTTTCTAGTTGTTGAGATATATTCAATTGCATGCAATTAAAGTGATTTGATTCTACCTACCTTTCACTTCACATGCTCAATTTGTCATGTTTTAGAAGAAAAATTACTAAAAAAAGATATATAGTGCTGAAGAAGTTGTGAATAAAAGGCTCTACTGGACATACAGATGATATATATCTATTTAGATGTTGTCTATACCAATTTAAAAAAGTATTTTTTATATTCTAAGGCCATTATTGAAGTACACATAGTTGAAAACACCGCTTGCTTTTACAGTGATTGATGTTTAAGAAAAGTAGAGGTCGAGAGCACCATTGGAGGTGTTGTTTTCAAATTCTGATTTTTTTTTATTTTTTTTTAGTGAATATTGATAGTTATATTTTACGATTTTGTTCTTACTAAAATTTTTGAAACTCCAAAATGACTATAATTTAGTACTTTTTTTCATATGTTTAAGTAGAAGTTATCTTTACAAATGTTATCTTCCATCTTTTTACTACTTTTCTAATTAATTTACAAAAATTCTCCACTTTTTTTCACAAATATTTTTCTATAAATTCCTAGAATTAATTGTTTTTTCAAAAAAGTTCATTTGGAGAGGTTAGGATTCAATTTTCTCCCAAAGCATAAAAAAGGGGGAAAAGTAAAAGCCAGTGCAAATTGCCTTGTTATCTTGGAAAATAGTAGCGTGCATGAGACTTTTATTATTTTCGCATTTTCATGAAAATATTGCAATTTAGTGGGTGTTTGGCAAGCTTATGAACTCTTTAAAACACTTTAAGATGTTTGAGAACTTACAAAACGTAAAAATTATTTAGTAATTTTTTTCTTCAAAGCAGCTCATGAGTTCTCAAAATGAGGTGTTATAGAATTTATAACATTCTTTAAATAATAATGGGTTTCTAACTTATTTTTAAAATTTTTAATCATATTACTTATAGAATGACCATCAACATCCAATAATCTTTAAATATCTTATTTTATCCGAACACTTCAACATATTATTTTTTAAATACATCTAATATCTTATAAAGTCAAATATTATATATAACTTTTAAAATATTTAAACAAAATTTACTCAAAGGTCCTTAAACTCCATCCACAAGAAAAGAAATCAATGGATAACATAAACATGAAAGGGACAAATTATAACGGTAAGACTAAGGACTTGGTCATTAATTGCCAAACCTTCATATTTGTCATGTTTAGAAAAATTTCATTTCTATCTGAAAATCCCATGTTCAGACACGACTAAATTGTCAAAAAAGAAAATAATAATATTGATAATTCAATAAAACGATAATGATGTGAAATTGTATTTAATTTGTTGGTGTGCTGATTACCAAACCCAAGAAATTATTGTCCGAAATTCCGCAGCTTCCACAAAGCTGCTTTATTGAACGGCTCCTCTTTCCCTGGTTTTTTCTTGGTAAATTAAATTTGTTGGGTCCCTCCCTTGAAATTTAGTTTCAAGTTCAGACTAGCACAGTGTTCTTAATTTTTGTTTTATCTTATCTTATTTTATTTTATTTTATTTTTCAAAAGAGACTAGCATACCGTTATTATTATAGTTTTTATATGAAAATCTCAAGATTTATTGTTTGGTTTTATTTTTAAAATTATTACTTTGATAAAATAAATTCAAAGTTTGATGCACATAAAATATAATTTTTCTTTAGAATATTATTAAAGATTGATCATTCAAATTATTACGTCAATAAATTATGTATATATACAATCTATGCATCTTTTTATATATTTTATTATTTATAACTAGTTTTTCTCTTACAACATAACCAATATAAAACTTGATATGATGATACTAATCAAACAATATATAAAAATATTCATGGTAAATATTATCTCTCATTAAAATAAAATGAAACGTCTCATTTTATTTTAGACGATTTTCAGCTCTATTGTAATAAGAAAATTTCCCAAACTCTTTTCTTAAAACACCATTTAAAAAAAAAACACTTCCTTAATATACAGCCAATGTTTTTCAGGAAAATTAGTGGGCAAAATATATTTTTGTTCTTGTGTGATTATATCCCAAAGGCTACCACATCTTTACATGACTCAATGAAAAGTAAAATAACTTTGGAAATTGGACTACATTCAAATATTGCATAATAAGATACTGATTTTTAATTTTCGTCAAATATTACACCTAAATAATTTTTACATTTATATATAAATACTTGAGGTGTACAGAACATAAAGAAGGTACATATATTATTATTGTTTTATTATTATATATGAAAAGAAAGAAAAAAATAAATAAATAACACAGTGGATTACCTTCACACGGCAAACTACATTGAACCCATGGAGTGATATGAGTGGTTGGCGACGCAATCATCAAATTTTGACTTTCTTAAACAAACCAAGTTGGCAACATTAATGTTTCTTGGGAAATTATGGTTTAAATTTAATTTGATTGAATTCAAATTTCAAAGTAAATCAAAGATAAATTTATGTTTATTAGTGGGACATAATAAGAATATGTCAAGGTACGTAACAAATTAATATCTTACGCTAACCACGCGTCTCTTACCTTTCATAATTAATGAAGGTCGTTTTCGAGTCACTTGGCTTGATTATAATTTTGCAGCTTTAGACTTAATTTGACGATTAATGAACAGATCAAGCTCATTAAAAGTCCACATTACTTTAAATTATAATATACTAACATATCAACATTAGTTTAACTTATTATATATATATATATTGATAGATTACATTTTATATTAGTGGGACAGCGTATAGATATCATTATTTGAACAAAACTTATTATATCGGTTAATAAGAATATATATCAAGGCACGTAGCAACTCTTTTATGCTAATCACGCGTCTCTTATCTTTCCATAATGAGGGTCGTTTTCGAGTCACTTGGCTCAATTATAATTTTGCGACTTTTTACTTTGTCAATCCACAGATTAAGCTCTTGTCTTTAAAAAATTTTAAAAAAAAAAAAATCCACAGATTAATCTCATTAAACGTCCACATTACTTCAACTCATAATATGTTAATATGTCAACATTACTTTATCTTGTAATGTATTGATAGAATATTGAGTCTTACTTTTCGTTGTGGAAGAAAATTGAAAGACAATGTTAATTAATTAGTCTTTTAGTTAATCACAATTAGTCAAAATCTTAAACTCGCGTCGAAAAAGTCAGCATGTCCCTTTATTCCTTTGATCTCTAATAATATGTCTTCACCAAATCATTATACTAGTATACTTCTTAGGGGCTCTTCTTTTTGACATTGTGTCACCAATCTCAATTTCAAACATAAATACATGCCGATGCAGATTTCAGATTACATAAACATATATATATATATATATAATCATGATTGATTTATAAAATTACAGATTTTCATGGGTCATAAAGAATTTTAAATGAATTTCTCTTTATCCCCTTTTGGACTATAATTTGAGGTCCCTTTGGAGATAAAAGATCCAAGGAAAGAGGCAAAAGAGGTAAAATAGGTGAGCCTAAGGCATGAGTTGAGAGGCATGAAGAAGATATGCAACTCAGTCGAGGGTCGCACCAGTTACGCAGCTCAGCCTAGAGTTGTACCTGCTACCCAGGTCAGCCTAAAGCAACATAGAGTCACACCTCTTTAGCTCATCTAAGGGTCACAACTGTTTCCAACTCAGCCAAGACACAACGACTAGTTTGGATAACCCACAGTAGCTCAACATAACCATTCAAGACAAAAATAAACGTGGACTTAGATGCAACATTAGCTTAGCAACATAATAGTTTGGAAAGGTGTTGTTCATCCTATAAAAGCTTATCTTTAGATTAGAAAAGGACATGAAAAATTCTTTGAATAATTGTATGATACTTATATTAAAGGCAATAAAAAGCATTATTTATTTCTCACTAAATTTTGTCTTTACATCAGTGTATATATATATATATATTTGGTGTTGTAATTTACTTCCCCAAAATGTCATTTAATAGACAATTTAGTTTAAATAAGTTATTTTACATTATTAAATACAAATAAAATATTAAAAACTTTAAAATATCAAGCACTCCAATATTTTCAATATATATATACACACATATTAGAAAGAGGTTAAAAATAAAAAGCTCAGTAAAATTTCTGAAATAGATCTCTCACCAAAAAAAAAAAAGAAAAAAGAAAAAAGAAAAAAAATTCTTAAATAGAAGGTGAAAGTGCATATCTTATTTTTTTGCGTACAGCTCAAAGAGGAAAGTGACACCAAGCATATATTCAAGCAGGACAAAAGAAAGAAAAAGAAACTTTATCGTTATATCGTAGAACTTCTTCAACATTACTTGTCTTGAAATTATTCTACGGCGAGCACCTTTATTTATCTACCAACAGCACCCTGAAGTTTTAGCTATTTACAAAAGAGACCTCTCTTTGTTTATCTTCTGAAGGTACACGTACCCATTGACATTTGCCTCTTTATATCTTAATAATAATTATCATTAGCTTTCATGATACAAATTTTAGAAAACCTGCTTAACTGCAAGAGTGTATCTATAATTTTAAAAGATAAAGCGGGTTTCTATAAAGAGACCAAACTTCGTAGAGGTTTTATCATTTCATTAAATATTTACCCACATTTTCGGTGATATATTTAATTCTTACCTCAATATATCACATCAATAACATTCGAGAATTAATAACTAACAAGAAGATCTCTAACAAAATTAATATTTAGTAGAAAAAAGCACAAATACGTTGAGTGAAAATCAAACTTATGAGAATTACCTATGCATTTATTCATAAATACTTTGCAGTAACCATCATCCTTTGGTTGAAGCAGCATCCTCTTATTAGAGAAGAGGTACAAAGTCTGATCTCAATTAAAACCCAAATAACTAAAAAAAAAAAAAGAAAAGAAAAGACAAAGAACTTTTGAAATAGCATCTTCTGACAGGGATACGAACTAATTAATTAATTACACTCATTAATCACTCATAGCATAATTTTCAAACATCAAACAATACAATTGATCCTTACATCCCAACCCAAAAAAAGATAAAAAAAATTCTAACTTTCATCCTAAGTTTAGATAAATCCCAAAAAGCTAGTAATGAAAAAGAACTCATCTAGAAAATCTATAATTTATTTAGTCATGTCTTTGAAAAATTGAATTTCCCATGCAATCTAGTCCATGCGTTAGGTAACCGGCCCAGCTCAATACCTAGAGAAAGCACTTCTCAGCTTTCTCTATATATACTTCAGATTTTTCCCTCAACTCATGCACACTTCAACTATTACTTGTCAACTTATAATCTGATTATCTTCCAATGGCTTCATTCTCTTTTCTCAAAGGTGCCATAACTTTGGCATTTTTATTTCTCTTCCTAAGCAGCTCATCAGCTCAACTTTCAACCGATTTTTACTCGAAATCTTGCCCAAATCTTTTCAACACAGTGAAATCTGTTGTTCGTTCTGCAATTCAAAATGAGGCCCGTATGGGCGCCTCCCTCCTTCGCTTATTTTTTCACGATTGCTTCGTTAATGTAAGAATATTTCTCGTTATTTATTACAAATTTTATCGTCATTTATAGTTTTTGTATGTACTATGATGCATGTTTATGTTAGAGTTGCATTGGTTTTGTTATGGTTATGTACACAAAGTTGTGCTCGTGAATAGGTTTATTTATGGGTACTAAGACATAACAATCAAAATACTATAGAACGCGCTAAGAACACAATATTTTAACATGACTACTTGTAGTCGTCAATTTCTGGGAGTGTTTGCAATAATTTAGAAAAGAAAATCGTTTTCAACTTTAATATGAATTTGAGTTGTTTCAGAGTGTTGGTACTGACTTATTTTGATTCTATAAAATTAAGTAGAAAGAAAAAAAAAATATAAATTAAAAGTAACTCAACTTATGCAATATTATGAGACTTTTCACTGCTATTAATTCTAGACACTTTTAACATACCAACAAATCCCTCCCCTGGGAGATTTTGGTAACTTTCTTTTACAATTTCTTATTGCAAGTAGCCGACATCCCGGGATCATTATTTGACTTCTGGAAAAGTTAACAAAGAAATGGACACGAATTTTTTACGTGATTTTATTATTTTTATATTAATTACTTACCTACTTATTCTTGCTGTTCTTATTCTACCCCAAGTCAAACTTGACTTATCCTATCATCAAGTCAAGTCAATATAACAGCCATTAATAATCATCCATCTGCCAGAATAGGGACTCGAAATCTATTCTATTCAAACCTCAATCATTACATGGTTAACAAATTATCTTACCCCTGAAAATTGTTCGGAAGTTAGCAGAAAACTATAGAAATTTGAGGTTGTTTATAGGCACATATTGACTGAAAAAAACGTGACTAATTTATTTTCCTAAAATTTCCAGGGATGTGATGGATCAGTCCTCCTCGATGACACATCTTCTTTCACTGGAGAGAAGAACGCTATTCCGAATCGAAACTCTGCCAGGGGATTCGATGTTATCGACAACATCAAGTCCGCAGTAGAGAAGGCGTGCCCTGGTGTCATCTCTTGTGCCGATGTCTTGGCTATTGCTGCTCGCGACTCTGTTGTCATTGTAAGTCCCATCTAGTTATATTACTTTTACAAACATTAATTCATTACAAGACACCTTTTCATTAATGAAAATTTGTGACGAATAGGATAATAGATGACATCTATAATGGATTAATTTGTAATAGAATACTAATGAATTTAAAAAAAGAACCAAAAAATATATTAATAATATATTAATAGTGACATTTGTGACAAATTTATGGCAAATCTCTATTATATTTTAGCTTCATGATGGAAATTACACTAGAAAAGTTAGTTTATGACGGAATTTATTTCTGTCATATAAGTAATATTTATGACATGACATATACTAACGAATTTGTAATGGACAAAATTCATGGAGGAATATGGATTTTCCCACTAGTGAATAGGTGTTTTCTTCTCGATTGGCAAAAGCATAGTCACATATGTTACATGGAGCATTTTTTTTTTTTTATCACAAAACAATTCACCTAATACAAAATATGTGAATTTTCCTTGTGATTTATAATTGCAGCTTGGAGGCCCTGACTGGAGAGTGAAACTAGGAAGAAGAGACGCAAGAACAGCAAGCCAGTCGGCTGCGAACAATGGAATTCCTCCCCCAACTTCGAATCTCAATGCCCTTATTTCCAGATTCAGTTCTCTTGGCCTTTCCGCCAGGGACTTGGTTGCTCTATCTGGTTAGTTCGCAGTACAACAGCACCTGAAAATTTGGATATTCGAATTCAGATATTATTATATTCGTATTCATATCCATTTATTATTCTATCCCAATACATTTGAATAGGGTTAATTGCATTTTACCCCGCTGTGATATTCATGAATAGCAATTTACTCACTATAAAAAAAAAATAGGCAAAACGCCCCCTTAAACTTTAAAAAAAGAAGCAATACACCCCCTCCGTACAGCTGTGAAATACACGCGGAGGGGGTGTATTGCCTCTTTTTCTAAAGTTTAAGGGGGCGCTTTGCCTATTTTTTTTACAGGGGGTAAATTGCTATTCATGAATATCACAGGGGGTAAAATGCAATTAACCCCATTTGAATATGAATACAAACAGTCGATTAGGCATTCCAATATTTTTAGTACAACATTCTTGTTTCGCCTTCTAATCTTTCTCAAATTCTTGTCTTTAACAAATTTTAATTCATCATTTCGTAAAATCAAGGTTCTCACACCATTGGACAAGCAAGATGCACTAACTTCAGGGCTCGTATATACAACGAAACCAACATAGATGCTTCGCTAGCACGAACAAGACAAGCAAACTGCCCGAGAACCGCAGGTTCAGGGGACAACAACTTGGCCCCGTTGGATCTTCAGACTCCGACAACCTTTGACAACAACTACTTTAAAAATCTTGTCAATCGACGAGGCCTTCTCCATTCCGATCAGCAGTTATTCAATGGTGGATCCACTGATTCAATCGTCAGAACATACAGCAGTAACGGGAACGCCTTTAATTCAGATTTCGTTTCAGCGATTATCAAAATGGGTGACATTAGGCCCCTCACTGGATCTAACGGGGAGATCAGGAAAAATTGCAGGAGGGTGAATTAAAGTTATTTTTTCAGACATGTTTGGAGCTCGTTTTCGCTTGCTTGATTGATATGCGGTAGTTTGTTTTGTGTTTTTAACAATAGAGAGTGTGTTTGAAAATGTTCAAATAATATTGTTTGTGATTGTTCTATACTCTGTTTAGGTGTCCATTTTGTACCATGAAACTGCTTAGTTCTCTAATTTATGGTATATCGAAATGTTTTATTTGGTTATAAAAAGTTCTAAAGGTTTGTTTAAGAGCTTGTTTTGGGACTAATTGTCTTAATTATTCACGTAGCACTACAGCATGAGTTACGGTCACACGATTTATTATGTCATATTTGATGATATATCATTATATTTGTTTATAGAGTTACAAGGATTTACTCAACAAAGTTGGTAATAAAATAAAAAATCTTTATATAGTCACTTTTTTCAACGCACTTAAAAGTAAAAGTGATTGATGTCATGACTTGATTGGTAACGCAATTAGCTATTCTCACATATTAAGCATCACAAGAACATTCTTATTGTAATGTTTTCCAATGTTATAATAGTCTTTCATATTTTTTCTTTTTCATTTTTTTTTTTTTTGAGAGGCAGCATTATAATAGTCATTTTTTTGAAAAAATAAAAAATAAATTATAGAGTAATGCCTAATATCCAGTTCGGTATTTTGAACTCATACCTACACATAGTTATTAAACTAGTATTTGCAAGTGCTATGTGCAGATGTTATTTCGTTATTTCCCAAATATATACAGGTAAAATGATGTATATTAAATAATTTTTCTTAATTTTTTTTTAAATTTACGGTTATGTGCAATTTTATATTTAAAATTGTAAAAATATGTTTGTTATTCAATTATATGAGAAGATATTTCTCCCTGAGAGTTGCAATTATATGGTGATCATCACCGTGATGTACAGATTTTACATTGTAAACTTGCTAATTGAAGAAGAAAAGATATATAGTTTGTAATAGGACTAAACCAACTCATATATTAAAAAATAAGTATTAAAATAATGCATATTTTTTAATATAAATTGAGAAAAAAATATATAATTTGTCAATCAAACACATGTTGTCTAGTTTCTATATGTGTGAACGCCGTAAAAATCATGGAAAAATCAATTGCAAACAAATAAGAAAAGCAGAAGTTTGGGGAACCATTGATCATTAAGAAAGCAAAGTCAAAAACGCATAAACAAAAGAAAAGTCCTAAAATACATAGTATTCTTCTGTTCTT
>JACFYI010003576.1:84549-97917 GCA_014898755.1 Handroanthus guayacan | reverse complement strand
AATGCTTATGTTTTAGCTTAGTCACCGCATTTTACTGATTTAGTTTTACCGTCCAACCTGAGTGATGTCCCGAATCCCGAGACGAAATACCGAGCGATGTGGGGCGTTATAGTAATTGTAAAAAATAATGACAAATTGTTCTTTTAACTTTTCATTTCTGAAATCTATCTTCCTATTGCATTCCTTTCTTCATTTATTTCTGCTTCCCAATTTGATTCTCCCAAGATTTATCTTGCAATTATGTTATGTACATAATAAATTCACATGAAAAATTTCAATAATTAAGAAATATCTATCATTATTAAAAATAAATAAATATTTTTTATTTTATAAAATAATATTTTAAAAATAGTTTAGGCACATGCATCAAGTATAATACAGTTGCTAGTATATACGATTAGATTTAGAGGGTGTATGGGTAGGCTTATAAGCTCTTAAAAACATCTTATAAAATATTTAAATATGTTTGATAATTTTTTTTTTAAAAAAAAGATCTTATTAGCTCCCAAAATAAGATGTTAAGAGCTTATAAGATCTTTTTAGAAAAGTAAAAAATTCCCAACTTATTTTTAAAATCTTAACATGCACATTTATACACATGTGCTGCAGGTTTCAATTAATATCGGTTCACTTCACAAGTAAACAATAAATTAATTAAATTGCACCGATATAATTGACGCAATCCGCGGAGTCAATTATGTACAAAAGCATTAATTAGTATACCACCCTCTCAAAATGATTGATGATGGATTGTCATAATTTTATCACCAAAATAATAATAATAATAATAAATAATTGTGTATATATATAGATATATAAAAACTTTTGATCCTGCAAACATATCATTTTGCAATTTTGGTCAAGTGTACACTGAATTAATAATTTTAGCTTGTGAGTAATAATAATTTTGCAATTAGTCCCATTTTCATATGTCGGAGCGGGCCTTTGTTCCCGCCATGGGTGTTTAATAGAAGCTTTTGTGCTAGCAGAAATTTCAATGGCACCACAACATATTATTGTGTGTGTTTGTTTGAATGCGGGCCGGGCCGGCGCCCTGTTAGACACTCGAAATATTTTTAAAACAATTAAATGTGATATAAGAAATAAAATGAGAATTTGTTATGATTTCCATTTAAACATTTATGAATTTTGGTAGTGATTGCTGGCTACTTGTATTTGTATTCCATAGAGTTGTTATTTTTAATATTTGCAGTGAAAATTATTGATAATAATTAATGTGTATTAAAGTGATATTTGATTTTCAACTTGAAGTGATTTATAGCGTGAGCTATCATTATTGTGATGTTAAGTTTAATTAGTACTCACATGACTTTGTTGAATTTTAGAGGTCAAACGGGTTGTTGGATCGAATAAGATCTCACAGAACATTGCAAATCTTACTAGGTTTGAAGTTTTTATTTAGGATTGGAGACAAATGAATTATTTAAACCTAATCCATTCACATCATAATCCAATGGATATTGTATTATAGGGCTATAGAAGTACAAGTTTTAAAATATTTAATATCACATGCAAGTGTAATTAACCAAGACTAAATATCACTTTTGGTCCCATAAGTTACGTCATATATACTTTTACTCCCAATGAATTCAACGTGAGACAAAAATTTCCAATTTTTTTGAGACTTCATCCTTTCACCCCTACTCCTTTAACTTTTAAATGGAAGAATTCTCGTGTATTGCACATGGCCATTAAGTAGCTGAACTGGGGCCAAAATTTTATTCGACCTAGTACGTTTCTAGTCCCATTAGGTCAAGTACACGGTAGCTAATTAATAAATCACTCTCAAAAGCAATTAATTTAATAAATCTTATTCTCAAAATTGGCATTGGATTGTTACAATTTTATGAGGAAAAGTAAGAAAATAAAAAAATCTTTATAAAACTATAACTATGACTGCAAAGCTAAGAAAAATTGCAAATTACAGAAAAATCATTTTGTTAAAATGGCAAAACTTTATCGTCCTCAGCGTCCTCTTTATCTTCGACTTGCTATTTGCAGCGACGGGGTAAACGCTTATTGTGATTACTACTTGTACTCCAATTAAATAGAATTGTCATTTTCAATATTCAGGGCAAAAATAATATAACATAGGAAAAACATGATAATATATATACATGAAAATTATTGCTAACGGTATGTGTTAAGTGATATTTGATTTTCATTATTATTATTATAAATGTGTCACTGACAGTGAAGATCTTTATTTTTAAGCGTGATTGCATGATTTTTGTCACTATCAAACTTGTGAAAACTATAATTTGCAATAACAATATAATTAATATTATTTTACATATCCTGATATGTATAATTGTGATAGTTTTTATTTTTTCATGTAGCATAATCTTAATAATTTTTTTAATTCTTCTATGATCAAATATGTTGAATAAGTGACTGATAATGTGTATTTATATGTAAACAGGTGAATTAAAAGATTCCAATAGTTTAATTTGTGACTCGCATAGTCAAGTGCTTACACACATATAAAATAGTTAGGATTATCTATTTTAAAACGATGTTTCATCCCTTATTCATGTATTAAATATATGTGAATGATATATTAAATCTTTCCTTATAAAAACACAGAGATGTGGGTGATATACACTTAGCAAATATACATACATCAGAATAGAAGAAGATGAAACATGAATTAGATTAGTGAATTCAAACTGCATATAAAATGTTGGAAAACACAGACAGGTTTGTTGAACATAAATGGCACAGGAGCAGCGAAAATAATAAAATTCTTTTTCCTTGCGCTAGATTAAAAATTAGACCAAACCAAGAATTCCAAAAATAGCAAGATATGAGAACATTGGATATGAGTTTTTTCATGGAAAACCCAATATTGGAAAAAATTATGGGACTATAATCCAATCAAATCTTCCATTATGTTTATAACAGGTTACAAAATTCCTCCCTAAAATAAATAGGAGTACACATATTTCTGAAGAAAATATCTCTTAGATTACAAAATCGTTAAATTTTCTAACTTGGAGAATTGAAAAAAAAATAATAGCACTATTTGAAGAAAGAATAAAATTTTATCCTCTAAAATCATCACCCCTGTAAATTAGTGATATAACACTACAAACTCCGACTATTTACTGCTACACAAAATATTTCAAAGATCGTGCGAGCAAATAATTTTGCTACACCTACCTTTTTTTTTTTTTTTTGAGAGAAACGATAACATTCAACTATACATCAATATCATTGCAACAATACATTTTGAAGACCAAATATATGATTAAATACAATCCAAATAATCCAAACCACCATTTTGGTGGACAAAGACTACCATACGGTAGATAAATACTCACACGTTATCGATGGGACTCGAACCTTGCACCTCCACTATGAAATGGTGGAGGCCGTGTTACTGCATCCAAAGGACGATGGCGCTACACCTACCTTATAAAGCTAATTTTACAAACCATATACCGTCTATTCCTCTTCCAATAGAACGTGCGTACCACTAAGCCAATCTAAAATTGAAGCAAGCTATTGTGACAATTTCCTTAAAATTGGAGACAATCAGGACTGATCAACCTAAGAAGGAAAACCCATTATAGATCTATAAATAAAATTTTTTGCTAACATATGATTCTATTATTATTTTTTTTTTCATCATAAATTTGTTAATATATATCTTAAATGTCATTCATTAGCTCTATATATGAAGGAATTGAGAGTCTGTCATAAAAATGACTCTTGTGATATGCACAATTTTCCACCAGAGGCTAAAAGATTATCATTATCATAAATTTGTCATAAATATCATCATTCATATATATTTATATCACAATTCCATCTCAAATATTTCATTAGTAAACGGGTTTTTTCTTATATATAATTAATGGCGTAGTGTACAACAATGAGATATTGGGGGATGAAAAATTGAAAGGCGATGAGTTGGGAAGTTAATTATAAATTAATTAAAGGTATAGTAATTATTAATTAATGTTGAACAAAGAAATCCATAGGAAATTGTGTGAAGACAAGTAAGATACCACAAAATGAAGCAATCTGGACTTTGGACCAAATTGAGTCACCATCTCCATGTGACAGATCGAGATGTTGAAATTAGTCTTTACACATACACATGTAATCACAGTGTATATATATATATATAGAACTAAATTTGAATAAGTGGTGGAGAATTTAATTAAGGAAATGAAGTTCCCAATAAGCTTGTTAATTAAATAGTTAATTTGTATTAATTAATTATAAGTTCCTTTTCCTCCCCCACTACACAAGTTGTTATCTGCACGCCAAAGTAAGCAAGAAAATTGTGCATTACAATAATTTAGTTGTCGTAAGAGGGTTTACATGTGCCATGCTTGGTTGCTGGGATCTATAGTCCCGAAAAAAAAAATAATAATAATCTAGGCATCTGTTATGAAAAAAATTGCCACATAATTAATTTCGTAACTAGTTAGGGACAAATTTTTCATAGCAAATATAAATTTTTAAAATAAAAAAATTATTACCTGTGGACAATTTCATGGCAAAAAGTTAGTTATAAAATATCTGCTTTGGAATTTGACTGTAGTCGAATCCAAATCGAATTTAGCAATGAATTGATATTTACTGAAAATATACATTTATATATATATATATATATATTTCAAATATTGAATTTCCAAATTTTGGTGGCCCTAATGAGTAAATACTACAAAAATATTGAATTTTCAATTTTTAATTTTATTTTCTTCATAAATCTAAAGAAAACGCAAAGATTCTCTCACAACCAATTAATTTAGTATCCTACCATATTCTTCATCAGCCAAAAAGAAGGTTGCTGATAATGCAATTCTATGGGACATGCCATCCCTTCTTATAACAAAAGACTACCTATTCCTTTTCCTCCAACAGAAACTACTATCTTTACATGTGTTATATATAGATAGATTGATGTATTACGCAACATTATATCCGTTTCCAGTAACTAGATTCCAACTTTAATTTAAATGAAAGTTTGATTTCATTATATGGTCTATCTATACATCGCCACCCGCCTAATTCACACCTAGAAAACCAATTATAGTTAAGAAAGAATACGATCTTACTATATAATTGACATGGGGTTATGTTATTTTGCCCGACCCGACCCACACACGCTCACATGGTTTGCATGAGCCTCTTCCAAAGAGGTCATATTTGACACTTGAGTACCGTTAAGGTTTTATTATAATACCACATGAACATTTTCACGAACATAATCCATCCCTAAAATTCTGTTCTAGGATGAATTGGATCCGTGACACCTATCTACTTCAAGAGGGTATGCAATCTTACCTAGTGAACCAGTAGTAATCCCAATGTCGCACCGGAGACCTCACCGGAAGTTGAGCAGTCAACCGGAAGCTTTATCCGATCCTTCGAATAACTTGATATTGCTGTAGCAAAGTAAATAATCTTTTGAATTTTATGTCATCTTAAATGTTCAAATTTGGAGGATATAATACGCCATGTTGCCAAAATAAAAAACATTAAAGCACAATAAATATATACTAATTCAAAAAAGAAAAATTGACACAAAGATGAAGTTTATATCAAGTATAAATATATATATTGATACAAAATTTATATAGATGGCTTATAAGATCATACCGATAATCTATTTATTACTCATTTAAGCCTTCCCTCATAATTGTATTGTATAAATAAATTAGAAGGCCAAATAATTTAACCAAAGTAGGTAATATTTTCATTTGAAATTGCGCTAAAGTCAGCTCCAGCACTAGACGTAACCGGGGTATAAATAGGGGACGATGAAGATGACGGCGTGAGTGGCAGCGAAGGAGGCGGTGCTGCCGTCCCCGCCGTCGGAGGTGGTGGAAGCGGCGGCGGCGGCGGTGCAGCAATCGAAACGGCCCCGGAGGAAAGCAACGTTATATGAGATGACGGAAGCTGCATATTCGTTTCCCTATACTTGTACTTCAAAATCTCGGCTCTCACAGCATTCAACTCTGCTTGTAAAAGCTGGACTTGCTGTTGTAATGCCGAAATTGCCCCCATGCACCCATAAACTGGATCCCTTAATCTTACATTTGCCTCGTAGACAAGACTATTTGCTGCATCTGCCCTTTGACTTTCGGGAACTTCCTGTGTTGTAATAACATGTGATCGTCAAATTAGTGAAAAATTAGACATTTGTTACGAAAAATTGGTATAGAATTAATTTCATAGTTGGAGTTATAAATTTTTTGCAGCAAATATAACTTTTAAAATAAAAAAAATTAATTACTATCAATTCATTACTATGTTTCTAGTTCAGCCAAATATGGTCAACTTCATTTCATTGGGCCAATTTTATAACTAAATGCTATGAAATTTTAAAACCAGATACGTATAAATTTTTCTAATTTTTATGACAAAGAATCTACAGCCACTATTCGATGGTGTGCTCTCTCTGAGTAAACTCTGGGTCGATGCAGTAGCCTACAAATTACGTAGACCGAACAACTTGTACTGGACATATCCTATATGTCAGGCTCATGTCTCAAAAAAAGTTTGAACCCAGGTGGCGCGTGGCTAGCAGATGCTTTAAATTTTTTGTAGTGATTACTAGAATGATTATCAAGAATTAGGTTTTATGAATTGCTTACCATGAGCATCTTGGAGACATTACTAGCGCCAAAGACTTTGTGAACAGAAGCAAATTTCTGGGGTTCATGAGGAGAGAAATATGGAGAAAAAGGGCATTCTTGGGCACAGCGCCGCCGCAGGAGCTTACAGGCGGCGCACGGCGTTATGGTGTTTAGGGTTCCGGTGGGCCCCAACATATGTCTTCTTCCAACCGTCTGATTTGGAAAACCGGCCGCCGCATCGGATTCTCTTTTGATCTTCTTGCCTATCTCCTCAAATCTCTCCCTGCAATTAAAACCATTAACTGGAAATTAATTTCAACTAATTATAGAATATTAATTCGGATTATATATTTTTTTTTTCTCATTTACATGTTTTGATTACCTTTCTGTGGACATTCAGGCATGCTATCTGTTAATTGAGCGAAGAACAAGATTTTTGAGAGAGAAAGAGAGAGGGATGAGAGTTGAAGGAAGAAATATAAAGGCGCTATAGTTAAGAGTGCTTAAAAGGCAAGATAAGGAGGAAAAAGATGGTCCATAGTTTCATTATTGAAAACTGCCAAAAAGACATCATTAGCAACTGAAATATATGAGTTTTAGGTTCCTTTAGTACATTTTGCGGTTAATTTCTGGCCATGCGTGTACGAGGATTCATTGCACTAACAATGTAGGTTTGTAGAAAAAAATAGAAGTATTTTGGGATATACATGATCATCATGATTAAGGAAAATAAAGGGCTTATACAATTAAGGTATAATTACCTTAATACTTGAGTTTTAACCAAATTATGATAACAACTAGTCATGCAAATATAGTTTGAAAAATTATAATAACACTTTCTGTTACTAGCTTGATATTGTATGAAAAACTTAATAGAGCACTTCTTTTTAGCGACCAGGGTACTGGAGAGTTAGGTCTTCTGAAAATTTTCAATAGCACCTTTTGTATAAGGGGTGTTTTTGTAATTTGTTAAATCATTATGGGGTATGATTGCAATTTTCATATCACAGCTATCACTCCTTTAAGTTTTGGATAATTAAACCAAAGCAGAAAATGTTATCATAATTATTCTTAGAATTAATTGGAATTATATAAAAATGCCAGCTTTTGTCACGCAGTCCGCACGTGCGAGTCTTTGAAGCGTTGACTTCTTGAGTAGGTGTTTGTCAAGGGTTTGAGGTGCATACACATTCTTTGATTAATTTCTTTGCATGTGGACTTGTTTCTTTCTTACTAAGATCATGGACAAAAATGCAGAAATCTTTCTTAGAAAATTGATTATTTTTTTGGAACTCGTTGTACTAAAGATTGTACTTTTTCAATTTAATCAATATAATTAAACGGATGGACCTTGAATAGCAATTAATTTCAGTTTCATATTTATTTTTAATTTTAGTTATTTCTTTCATTAAAACGTGGCATACGCGCATGAATGTCACACGATTATCAATCCCAAATATAAAAATATTATATATATATATAGGGATAGATAGATACAAAAAATGGATGAGACCGGTGGAATTAATACAAGACATTAATTAATTAAGGACATTGATTTATAATATATCACAAATTATTTTATCGAATATTATTTTGGGGGAGGGTGGTTGTCAGGTTGATTAAAAGTTAATTTTATCTCCAGACTTAATATTTGTGCATTTTGAAGTGTCTGAGGCATGCAATGCCTGCTAATCTCATGTGATAATTACTTAATTAACTATATATATGTCATTTTTAAGAGATTAATGCAAAGAATAGTCGACGTTTTCAATAATTTTCACGGAAAATGATGCAGCACCTTCAAGATAAATTGAGTTATTTATAGTGACATAGTTTGTGACTAAACATAGCACGTTGCTACTAGATTTTGGACATCTTACCTACACTATTCCAAGTAGAAAGTTTCAAATAGAAGAACCTTACATCCTTATTTTAAGTACAATTCTAGTTTTCTCACCTGATGTAGACAAATATTTTGCTCATATTGTTTTTCTTCTCAACAATAATATATTAATCCCATTTCCCTAGTTAGAAAATATATACATCGATCACAATTTTATCAAAGCATATATCATGCGTTTTTCTAGTTTTTCGATCGTTAAAGCATCTATCAGTGCATTGATGATAATTAACCTAGGATTGTCACTGACTCAGGGACTCCAGCAGATGAAGGTATCACTATAGGAGACACAGCTCTCTTGGCAATATCCATCAATAACATAGTTTTGTTACAAGTATGTTAATACGCATTTGTCAATTATTGGCATTCTTTACATGATAGAATTGAAGTTCGTTGCAAAACAAATTTTTGTGATGGAATTTCCATCATAAACTGAAAAACGTATTATAGAAATTCAAAAGTTAGACATACATGCTATCATTCATATGTATTATCCTTATTTTTTGAGCTCACTAGTATTCTGTCACAATCCATCATAAATGACATCTATTTGATTAATCTTATCTGTCACAAACTTTTCATTAGTATCGCAATGCTTTCTTATAGTACTAATTCTCCAGTTGTCATCACACATCCAGTGAGGAATTTGTCCTAAAAAGTCACTTCGATAGGCCATCAAATAGGAGATCAGTATATCAACTATCTCAAGTTCCTCAACTCTTCCAGTAAAGAGTAACATTAGACATCACCACATAGTCAAGAAAAATAAAAAAATAATGAAAATAGACTTTAAATTAATATATATAAATCAAATACCCAAAGTATAAAAAATATTGAATATATAAGCAACATTATTGCAGAAAGCTAGGTTTTGCTTGGTTCTAAATCTTTGGAACGTTATTTCAGGGGTGGGTGGTGATGTAGAGGAAAATAATTAAAGAAAAGGGTATGTATGGAGTAGATATTAATTAAATTTTTATTGAATAATTAAGTTTTTGCTTAGACTTTAAGGAAATGATACCATGGATTCTTGTTTGACCCGTATTTTTAGGCAAATAACCCGCCCTATTGTTCACCCCCAATTAACTCACTACTGCAATGCAGGCCAACCTGTGTTTTGCCCCAGTCAAATTGGCTGAAAAATAACTACTTATTTATGGGTACAATAAATATGCTATCTGTCATCAATTCTTAATTTTCATATGGAAACCCTAAGTTGGATTCTTGGAGTTTCAATACTATGGTCGTGGAAGTCCACAAGTCTTAGCTGTTTTGTTTAATTTTTTAGCATAATATATAATTATAGTTTTCAGAAGAATAGATAATTTATGGACTTGCATTAGTCATCTATGAAACAAAGTTATCATATCATGATAAAGGCAATAAATAAGGAATACTATGTAGTATTACTGATTATCAATGATGAAAATTGTGTTTAAATTGTCACTATCGACAATTAATATACATAGTGAGTGTGAAAATTATAATAATCATTTTTTTAGTGTATAGTGGCAATAAAAATGGCAATTTTTTTTTGTCACAATTAAGTTATATTAATGTAACAAAATAAAAGCACGTAAAAATATCATTACTGAATAAATAAAAGTTATTATCACTTAATAACATATTATTAGAGATTGACAATTTTCAAATTATCACATAATTTTTCTGGTCACTAATATTATATACTTTATTATATACTATTTTAGTGACAGATGATATATTAAGATCTACTCTGGTACTCATTGAAGCGCCTCCTCACTGAATACGTAATGGTAGGGCAGTACTTTTCAATACAGTTGAACCTCTATTTACATTGTCGATAATGGATCTGAATCATTAAGTAGTAGGGACATGTATGTTGAAGTCGGCCTAATTTGTATAAAACAAAATTTCTATTATGTGATCATTAAATAGGGCTTTTAAATTTAAATGCAGAACAAACTATCATGTGAATATATTCTCGTAAACTATGGGACATTAATTTTTAAGGGCACAAAAACTATACCATGTATATCTTGCAAAGTGTGACATTTTTAGACTAATTCCTTTCAAAGGGCATTAAAAGACTCTCACAATTAAGAAAGAGGACCCCAAATTGGTTCTCCGATTTCAACTTTTAATAAGCACAAAAAACATTCTAGTCTTTGGAGGTCAAATTAAAATATATATTTCGGAGCCATAATTTTGAAACCAAAAACCTGAACATAAACTAATTTAACTATCATTTTCATCAGTCTTCCTTCTTCTTAGCAAAGTTTGAACTTTTTTATTTGTTTATTTATTATTATTTTTTATTTTTTTTTTTTTTTTGACAAAGTTTGAACTGGAAGAAACCAATTCACTACCATCTTGTATTACAAAATTGTATCAGTTATCATCCTCTGCGGATAAAGTTTTCAAATCTAAATTAAAATCATTTTTGTTAAAGAACGAAAAAATATAAACTGTGGGTCACTAGGAAAAAATATAACATAAATGGCAAAATATTGAGTGAAATGTAAAAGCTATTACAAATAATATATATTAATTAAGCAACAAAAACTTTCATTGTCACTAATAATATTTTATAAGTGATCACAATGATTTTTGTTTTGTCCATTTAGTCTAATGATAACAAAGAAAAAAAAAATATTTTAAATTGTCACTATATACAATTTATGTAATATGTGTTGTAGTTACAAGCAAGGGATTATAAATTAATTATCACTACCTTTTGTGATAAGATTTTCACTATCACTAAGTTATTCTATATATACGTACGCATGTGTGTGTATCATGTGCATGTGTGTTTCGCTAATTGTAGCCAACAATACTGATAATTCAAACACAACTTTTGTCACTATTAAGTTTGTTAAAAACATTATTGTGACAAAATTTTGTCACTTTTTTATAGAAACAGTGATAATTCTATGTTGTCACTTAACATTGTATTTTATTTTCTTTTAGTGAGATAAGGAAAAGAATAAATTTACTTGACCCATTTACAATATTAATTATATATTGCTCGATCCTTCTGCAACCAAATATCAAATAAATTGATTCAGAATTTTATTTAGCACTATTTTTATTAAATAAATTAATATTTAGTTACAGTGATAATTATATAATGTCTATTTGGTTCGTTCATTAACACTACAAGAAAAAATAACAGAAGTGACAAAAAATTGAGTGGCAATATAAAAATTATCACTAATTCTATATAAATAGTGATAAAAAAAATCATATTTTGTCACAAAAAAAGATTTTTAACAAACTTAATAGTGATAACAATGTGTTTATATTGTCACCATAGACAATTTGTGACACATATATAGTGACTACCTAGTGACAATAAAAATCTTGTCACTAAATTATAGTGACAATTTTTTTTGTCACTAGATTGTCACTATACATGTGTCATTAATTATCTATAGTGACAATTTAAAACACCATCTTTTGTCACTAATAAGTTATACAGTGACAATACTTAAAATATTGTCACCAAACTCATATAATTAGTGACACAATTAAAGTCATTGTCACTTAAAATCTATAATTAATGACAATTTTTATATTGTCACACATTTTTTTGTCACTCAAAATAGATTTTTTTGTAGTGTAATTAGATTAATTTCCTACGAATTCATGTGAGTGCTATCGTTATCAGATGATATAAAACAAATAACGAGGAAAACTCTAAAAGGCTTGACTTTTATTAACTAGATATATTATTTGAGTCTTGACTTTTTAAGCTTTATGTTTGCTCATTATATATCTTTTTAGCCATTAAGTCATATTTTGGGCTTTTAATTAGTTTAAAGAGACAACAAAAATTAAATAAATAAAAGAGGACCAAGACCCCAAAAAAAAAAATATATATATCTACTTCCTTTCCTATTCTTAATTATTTTTCATCTCTAGTCTTTATATATGCTAATTTCCCTTCCATTTGAAATCTTTTTCACTAAATCCTTAACAATTACCGGATGTGACATCTCAAATATTGTAATTGCTTCTAAATATACTAAGACTCATAGTAATTATCCATTTCAATCTCTATTGAAATGTTGATAATTTATATGACTTCGCTTTTTCCTTAAGTTTTAAAATATTTTTTTTAGATCTTTTGCAAATTTGTGAACTTATAAAAGGATGTTACTAATTAAATAAAGGGTTAATTACCTCTACACCCCCTGAGGTTTGATATAATTACCAAAACACCCCCTGAGGTTTGAAAAATTACCAAAACACCCCCTGCCGTCAATCAATCTAACAGAAAACAATGATGTCAGCAAAAAGATTATGGGTTATTCCTACTTTGTCCCTAGATGAAATTGACCTAATTTTTTATGACTAAAACACCCCCAGGGGGTCTAATTGTAATATTTTTTAAAAAGTTAGTGGGTACATTTTGAAAGTTTCATGTGAAATTTTGCAAATATCTTGAGGGGGTCTAGTTGTAATATTTTTCAAAAAAATCTAGATTGTGATCGTTATAATTAGCTATCTATATAGCAAATGTGTGAAATTACTAAAATATCCCCAGGGGGTCTAATTGTAATATTTTTACAAAATATGGATGAAATATGCCCTTTACACTTGAATCTTATGACTTTGAAAGACCACACCAGCATCACAATTGCATACCCATTAACAGAGTAGCAACCCCAAATAACATTAAGGAAAAATTGCAAAATTGGCCCTCTAACTTGACCCTACTAGCAAATTTTTTCTCTTTGCTTTGGCTTTTTGCTAGACATTTCCACCTCATTTAAATCATCCAGTTGATTTAAAAGTGGAGAAAAAAGATTTTTGTTTTTTTTTTTAAATCTAAAAAGTTTAACGCACTAATTAGCATTAACAAACCAG
>JACFYI010003576.1:42730-55819 GCA_014898755.1 Handroanthus guayacan | reverse complement strand
TGTAATATTTTCTCTTCTTGTGGAAGAGAAGCAATATACAATATTCAAACAATATATAGATAGATAATAATAAGGACAATCTTCGACAACCTATTATACAGTAAAAAACTTCTTAACACCAGAAAAACAATCCTATCTGTTGATGGAAAATAAACTCCTGACTCAAGAGACCTCCATCTTAGCACTTGGACAAAGTCGTCATCAATAATATTTTTTTTAATTCTATAGATAGAAAATCTAAGGACACATATTAAGTGTGTCACAAGTATTGATCTTTATACTTGGCCCGACAAAGTGAAATTCACCTTTCCTTTCATCATTTTTAAATTCTAACAGTTTTGGAGTTTAATGTAAACAACAACAAAGAGTGGGCTTTACTCTAAGCCCAAAGGTCTTTAAGAACTCTCTTCCAGGTCCAAATCGTGCAACTCGACTCGATATAACACAGCACATTGAAAAGATAAGCCCAATAGCAGCGCCCCTAAGAAATACATTTTTTGTATATTCAACTGGCCCAAATAAAATTGCTCAAATTTACAAAACATTGGGGCTGTCAATTTTAATTCGAATCCGATGAGAATTTTAGGATCTATAATCTATGAATTAGATTCTACTATAAATATTTGTAATTATTTATGAATGAGATCCAAAAGAAATTTAAAATATTCATACCTCAACCCAAATATTTATGTATGTGACCAAACCCTATTCATACCAATTGCAAATATTAGAAGCAGGCAGGTGGGGTCTATGCCCAAATAGTACATGTGTATCCATACTCAAATATTACAAATACACCAATTTTAATCAATTGAATGATGGCAATGGTTGTCGCATAGTGTAGAACCAACGGGTCTTAGATAGTATAGGATAGACATTCTGAGTCTTGATGGTATAAAGAGGTAAAATTTTTATCAACTCCTGTATTATTGAAAAAGGAAAGAAGCCCCATGTTTTTTCAAATTCTTATATATACCCCATATAACAACCCTTAACATATTTAATTGTTCGATTATATTGTTATGAGATGGTGATTTTGGATGAAGTGACACTGCCTCCTCCTTTTTTTAGAAGAGGTGCAAGTTTGAATCCCACCGGTAACGTGTAGGTCTTTATCTACTGTATAATAGTATTGATAAACCATATAGTAGTTAATATATTATCTTATGTTTAGTTCATGTATTTAATCTTTAAAATATATGGATGTAATGATATTGATATTTGTAATCGCTTCCCTCTAAAAAAAGATTATGTTAATGCCAAATATAGGAAGATGTTTTAGAATTAAGTAATAATAATAATAATAATAATAATAATAATAAACCCAATCTGTAGACCCAATTAACTTCGGACAACACAAATAAGATAAGATAAAGTATAAGTCTCATCATTATTTGAATAATACAATATGCTACCTATTTATCAACGTAACCTTAGATGTACGAAAAATGATTTCCATAATGACATGAACTGTGGGTATTGGCTGACTAGAAACATTCTAATCATGAGAGTAATAATGTCGAAAGGGGGTAACTTTTATTAAACTCCTCTTTAGTTAGTGTATTCTAAATGCTTTCATCATAGTGAAGCAAGGCATGTTATATACCACTTCGAAACTTTATTTCAATACATATTTTATTTCTTATTCAATTATTTAGATATATGTCAAGTATATGATATTTATCATTCTGTATTTTTATAAATATATATATATATATATATTTAATAAACTTAACATATGTTTAAGATAAAAAAAATAAAAAAATAAAACACTATTTTAATATAAAAATCCTAACTGTGTAAAGATCATTTTTTTTCGGACTATACAAGAAGACCCATCAAATCATAACTATCATTATTCATGTTACTTGTGGTTTCTCTTCTTAAATGCTATGGGGGTTGAGGACCACTAATAGTATTGACTAGTTGGGACAATTATCGTCATGATTTTGGTTCCTAACTTGTAATAATGAGGATAAGTGCTATTGCTCTTTATGATTATTGATTCTAACCGAAATTGGAATTTCTTTTGTTTAAATGTACAAATAGCTTATGGATGTTGACAGGAGTCTTTTGGACTTAGGGTCTTCGTGGCTCAATAAAAATTCTTCCAGCAGATACATTTCATTGAAAGGTCGTCGCAATTTAAATCAGTCATAGAATTATTAGAATAAATACTACAATTTCACGGAACAATCATAACTATTGGAGAGTAGTACTATTTCAATCTAATGTGACGCCCGATTTTAGTTACATTACAAAATTTGTGTTCTCTCTCTCTCTTTCTCTCTCTCTCTCTCAAAGATCAATACGTTAGATCACAGATGTTGCAATTTGTAATTGGAGAACGTGGACTACACAAATTCGATGTCATATGAAATATATATAAAATACTCATATTGACTTAATTATTTATTTATGACATTCAGATCCCACTAATAGTAATCATTGAAAATATTAAAACACTCAAATATTATCCATGCACGATGAGAACAATTTCAACCAATTGAATGAAGCCTATGGGTCTTGAATAGTGTAGCCGAACAAGTGGTTAGTATAGAGCAGACTCAATGAGTCTTGGTCGTATGTATAGAGTAGACCAAATCTACAAACTCAATTGGATTTTGGTTATGATCTTCTATGCCAAATGGTGTTTCATCTCTTATTTTATATCTTAAATGCATGCAAAGTGTATCAAATCATTCCTTATAAAAATATAGGATTGCGATGCCATACACTTAGCAATCATTTTTGAAATGGAATATGAAATGAAACACGAATTAAAATAAAGGGTCTGAAATAATTGGTTTCGAGTACTATATGTTAGAATAAAATGTAAGGTCTAATTATTTGGATATTTTTGGTATAAGTTTGAGTAAGATAATATCTTATTCATTTATCGGCTTATCATGGACATAGGAAGAATGATCTCCAAAGGGGCATGAGCTGTGGGTTCTAATTGACTAGACACATCTTCATTATAAGAAGAATAATTTTGAAACTTACTTCACTAGCACAAATTGGCCTTCAATAGCTGTAAATTGTGCTCTCATCATGATAATGAAGGAGGGCATGTTAAGAGGTCACTTTCTCGACTCTACAAGAAGACCCATAAAATCATCATAACTATAATGTATTCATGTTACTTAGACCCATAAAATCATAACTATTATGTATTCATGTTACTTGTGGTTTCTCTTCTTAAGTGCTAATTAATGGGGTTTGTGTCCATTATGATTTGGGAATATTTCATCATCAGGATGGAGTCAGGAATTCTAATTAGCGAGGCGAGATTGGATTTTCAAAAATTTAAATATTTTTCTATTTATTTCATCATATATATATATAACATGAATTTCAAAATTTGAGGGGAGGGAGGCTAACCTTTGTAATTTTTAGAGTGATGAAAGTATAATTTTTTTCAAATTTATATATAAAAATAGGAATTTCAAAATTTCGAGAGGGCGCTTGCCCCCTCAACCCCCTATGGCTTTGTCTTTGCTCATAATGATTTTGGCTTCTAACTTGTAACGAGGATAAATGCTATTGTTATTTATAATTTGAATTGAAATTGGAATTTCTTCTTATTAATGTACAAATAGCTTATGGATGTTGGCATGATTCGTTAGAACTCAATCCTAAAATTACAATTAATTTAGGATCATAATAACTCAACGAAAAGGAAGAAAATATAACAGTAGAAGGAGAGAGTAAGGAGCTACAATTAGCTTAAAATTGTGCATTTGTAAAATGAGATGTCTTAAACTATTTGTAGAACATGTGAACAACGTATATTAAGGCACATATTTAATTTTAAGGCATACAATATAACGAATGGATCAATTTGAGTCGTGATAAAGAATTTAAGACGTAGAACGTCGATCCATCCGGTCATGATGGGTCCACATGTATTGTATACTAAGAGGCTCGTAGGTATGTTGTATTGAATTTGTCATGTTAATTTGTTATACTCTATTAAATTGTAGAAGTACATAAATTATACTTTGGTCAGTACCCTTATTAATTTGTGAATAATATTCAAATAGTATATTCATATGTCTAATCGAATATTTAGTAATCAACACTTAAACCAGAAAAATCATTTGATTGGGCGAGTTTTTTTCTTTTTCTTTTTTTCATCTTTGTTATTTTTAGTAGCAATTTCACAATTATTTGTGAATCAAGCATCGTCAATTAAGCAATTTATGAAGAGGAAAAAGATTAAAAAAATCTAAGGAACAAAATCGATATTATGATTCAATGCACCAATGACTTCAAAAGAAAGAAAGGGCTCATTATTTTTCATGTCTTGTAATTTAAGAGGGCTTTTGGCTAATTTAGTTTATTTTTAACATTTTATAAGATCTTTTATAAAACTTATAAGATGTTGCCTCATATTTTAAAATGAGTTATTGAAGTATTTAAATAAAATAAAGATATTACTAGCAATAATTTTGTAAATAAAAAATCAAAATTGAAGGATCACATTAAGATTTTAAATAAATTAGAAACTCCTTACTTTGTTAAAAAAAAAAAACAAACTTGTAGATATAAGATATTTCCCGAAAAATATGTATATATATATATCAAACACTTTTTGATATTTTATATGATGTTTTGAAATATTTATTAGCACTGAGACATTCTCAAAGGTTTTTATGGAATAATCATTTAATGCTATGGTATTAAAGTAATTAATGGCTACTATGAGGACTAACAAATAATACTACTATGATTATGTTGAGGTAAATACTGACAAACCGAAAGTATCTTTTAATTATAAAAATATCCATTTATTAATAGTTAAAACGTAATAGATATCTCACACCCGATAATCTACCGTAGAATCAATTTTTCCTTTTTTTTTTTCTTATTCCCCAAATAAATATTGCATCATCATTGATTACACGTCAAAATTCCCACATCAGCGAGGACCGAAATCCCCAAACCACCCTTCCATCAGCACTGCATTCTTCCTGCAATGAAGGCTAGTTTAGGCATTGCAAAAATAGGTGATAGCTTGACGGCTATATGACGTGGAACGTGTTTCATAAAATAAGACACGCATCCGCCTAGGTGAATCATTAGCACGACTTTAACGTGTAGCTTTTTGACAGGTGGAAATGCGCTTTTCAACTTTTGAGTCACCGCGGGAAATCTTTGGCCTTGAAAAGTACGCAATTTTAATAATTGCAGACATCTGCCAGCTCGCCGTGGCCTTTCCCCACCCCACCTCCTCGCCAAATTGCGCCCAGGAAGTGCCGCGTTTGCCTCCAATGTCCAAACCCCAATTCCCTTACGATTGCAACCTCAGCATTTATCTGATTGTCAATCGTTAAAATTTTTTTTTGAGTATTTGAAAACTCTAATTTTATTATAAATTTTTTAAAATTAATTAATAATAATTTATAATTTTATAAGCAATTCTGGTGATGAGAAGTGTTTAAGATACTCCTAATAAAAAAGTGATTATAATTCTACATACTATTACTTTGTTGTTGGCTTATATTAAATTATTTGATGATTGTCAAATATCATATACTTATTTATGATCTATTTATCTGATTACGTTTTTGTATAATTTGTTGCAAACAAAACTTAAGTATGATTAATGTAATATTTGCAACTAATTATAAAAGTACTTATCTAATTGTGAACTATGTTTGGGTATTTGAAAAATCTACTTCTACTGTAAGTTTTCTAAAATAAATCAGCAATCAAATTAACCTTGGACTACATAAACGGTGTTGTAAGCTATTCTTCATAAAAATAGGTCATTATAATTTTAAACACCACCACTTTTTGTTGACTTACAATAAATTATTTGATAGTTTCTAAATACCAAGTACTCTTGATTGTAATCTGTTTTTTCAATTTTAGCAAAAGCAAACGATTATATATTTGCATAATTTGTTGCAAAACCCAATTACTATAGATAACGTATTATGGTATTTGTGCTAAATTATAAAATTGCGTATTATGGTATTTGTGCTAATTTATAAAATTGCTTTTGGTATCTTTAAGTAAAATTTTTTTGTACTATTACGGGAAGAAAAGTTGTTTTGTATTTAAAAAAAAAATTATAAAATCAAATTTTATTTTATTTTTTTAAATTTTATTCTTAACATGACAAAGTATGTTGTATACATGATTCTATTTGGGGTTTGGACTGTAAATTTCTTAGGTTTCAACTTGTTTTATTCCTTCTACAATATCATTTCTCAGACACATTATTGTACCAAGTTGGTCATACTTTTTTTTCCCCTTTTTTTAATCTTCGTACTTTTACATTCATTAAATTTGAAAGAAACGAAATATACCTAAATAACATTTGATGTTCAAAGAATATTTTATGAGTGTGGAAATCGCATATCACAATGGCCAGCTATGAAAATCAAATAATTTGAAAAATACTACTTACTTTTAGTATGACTGTTGTATAAAAGACAAAATAAGAATTGAATATTAACTTTTGATTTTAGCAAATATTCATAAATTATATTGAATAACTCTATCCTTATTTTTTCTTTTCAAAATAAGATCAAAAAATTAATTTACTATTCTTGCATAAGGGCCAACAAAATTTACTTTTAACAAACATTCTCATTCTCTCATTTTTTAAGTTAACGCTCCCTAATTATTACACCCCCGAAACTAAAAGACTTTATCACCATGCCAAATATTTTAAACATAAACAAACACGCCCTAACATCTGCAGCATCAAACGTTGCTACCTATTCAAAAAGCGCCAATTTAGCAATGGCCCACCCTAGCCCATTGAGTCATACCTATAAAATGAACATTCTCAGATTTCTTGGAAATTGAGGCGCAGTATGAGCTGGTGCACCTTCAAAGGTTTCGCTTTCTACTGCAATGGCGTACCGGTCAAGACCCAGAAAGCGGTTCCATGCAATATGCCGTCGTTCTGACGGCAGCGCCTTCCAAACATGGTTTGGCCGTTTTAGTTCTTTCTTTTTTCACTTCATATTTGAATTTAAGTCTTCATAGTGCTTGTGTAGAACATGTTTAAGAATCAAAGAGCGTGTAAATGTTTAATCCTTATCTCATAAGTTAGTTTTTGAGGATTTAGATCCATTTTTAACATTGGTTTGCTTGTTTTATTTGTTTTTAACTATAAGAATTATCTATTTTCGGTGGGCTTTTTTATGGGGTCTGATTTTTTCTGATGGAACGGATATTACTAGTTTTGAGTCGATCGAACTTGATGCGTTTTTCTTGATGTGATTGATTAGTTAATAGTATTCTTTTGATTTGTGTTAATAGGTGAAATTGCATTGGTGTTTGTCGTGAATTTGTATTATTTTATTGCATCATAGACCATGTTTTAAATACTTTAATTATAAAGAAAAGTGAAAGGGACGATTGTGGAATCACTTCAGTCATCTTGTGTGTTTCTTGCATTTTCTACTAGTGCATCTTGGCTTCATAAGCAAAATCAGGAGCATTGATGGCTAGCTTGATCTGGTACGGAATAAAGGATACTGATGATATCAAGTCTTGTTTTGTTTTAAAAAAGTAGAGGGACTTGAAATAGTTTATCAGTTGTTTCTCTTTTGTCATTTATCACAACTTTTAAAGACAAACTTTCAATCATAAGTGTTGGCGGGATAATATGTCAATGCGTCTGATGACAAACTTGGGCATCATCTTGGGCAGTGTTTGTGGGAATGACAGTCATGTAGACCTTTGTTTGGGTCTTATAATGATATAAAGTCTCATCTTATGTCAAAAAAATTGAAGGTCTTTAAGTAGCTTATAAATTGTTCTCTCCCTCTTTTACTTTTCAAGATTTGTCTTATTGACAAAAATCTTCGTCATAAGTGTTTCGCATTTTGAATCATCTATTCCAGTTTGTATTTTACTGTGTACTTTATGCTATAATATATATTTTATACGCTTCTATTTAAATAAAATACGAAATCATGAATATGAATTAGAAAAAAGGACTCAACTCAATGTTTGGTGTTTTTGTAGGGAAGAAATTATGAAAAGTTGCAAAGAAGGAAATGAAGTGGAGTTACATAAGAAAGGGTATGAGACACGGGAGAGATCATGCAACTAAAGGTATGTGTTTGAAAAAAATGAGATTTCCTCCCACTACATGGGCTTGATTCTTGAAATTTTACCTAAAAGGATTACCTAATTGATATGGTTGATAGACTTCTTGGTTGTCTAACTATGGGTTGATATATCAACTTCATAGAAAAAATCTCGTTGAATTTCTGATATTTGCAAATGCAATATCATTCAAAAGATGATGGCTACTAGAAACCTTGAAGCTAAATAAGGTGCCAACAAACATAAGGCACAGTTACCACAGCACTAGTTGAGGTCTGGCCTAATTATAAAATACCTCTATGGATTAAAAAATTGCAATAGCATTTACTGTAGATTGTTAGATTAACATGGAATCCACTCATAATTCTTGAATCAATTTGTTATACTTTCGAGGATTTAAATGTAATGTGCAAGGATGTTATATATTGAAATTTTTTGAATAATAAAAGATGTTTGCATAATTAGGCCAAACTTCAGAAGTGCGGATGTATTATCCCTGAAATTAATGTCAAATTTCTATTGAACCTCTGAAGATATTACTAATTCAACATGCTTATTTAAAATTTACTGTGATGTGAGGTTGATTTTTTGGAGTTCTGATTTTTAAGAAACTTGTCTACTTTAAGAAATTGTTATATAGAAGTACTCATCTACTTCAAGATATTATTCATTTTTCGTTTGTCCTTATATGTTGCGTGCATGAGATACTTCGGTTTTTCTTTCTTTGTTTTTTTTTTTTTAATGATGGAAGATGTGTGGCAAAACTTATTTAAAGCATGTTCTGAGCTTATACGTTATATAGAAGATATTTTTTAAGCTTATAAGATGCTAATAAAGATAATTTTTTATTAAATTCTTTAAAATTAAATGAGCATGTTAAATTTTTCATAATATATGAACTCTTACTTTGTTTTTAAAGTGATCATCACGTCGAAACCGTCAAAGCTTTTGTCTAATTATAAAGAGACATCCATGTGGTGTTATATCAATTTCAATAACACCTTTTACTTTTAGTTTAGCTAACGGAGCACTTAATATTATAATTAAACTTTTTGAAAATTTAAGTATGTTATATCAATAAATTTTTTATTCATCATCTTTCAGTATGTATATTAGATTTTTATGAGGTTTAATTGAATGTTATATAGATTTTCATGAGGCCAAATTATAATTTTACACAGACTCCATTAAATTTTTCGTCAACTGAATCAATGATATGTGGTATGTTTCTATAATTAGCTAAATGTCAAGGAATATTGAGGTTGATTCTTTTGAAAAAAAAATAAATTATAAGATTCTAACATCTTATTTTAACAATTATGATGTGGTTAAATAATTCGTAACTTGAGCTATAATGTATCAAATTATGCAAAAGAATCATAATGTTATAGAGGACTACGAGGATTATATATGACATAAATTATGATTCTGAAAGCTGTAGATTAGAATTTGGAATACGAAGGCTAATGGTCAAAAAACTCTGGTTTCTCAGGTTGTTTCAAATGGGGGCCAATGAAGAAAAAATTTCTTGGACTTTGGTCATTGCAATACATAATCGGAGGCAAGTCATTTTGGCTATTGTAATTAATCTTTAAAATTTATTGTTGATGTTTTTTATGTTCATTTGTTGGTGTTCATATTTAGAAGGGATAAATTACCTCTAAACCCCAAAGGTTCGGTATAATTGTTAAAACACCTTCCAAATTTGGATAATTACTATTGCACCTCTTGTTATTAGTTGAGCTAAAGCATAATCACAGTTGCATTGCTGAGCTGATGTATAAAAACTATTTTGCCCCCTTATGTAGGACCTACTTGTAATATTTTAAAATTTTCAAGTAATGCAATTATAATTATTTATCAGTTGAGCCAACAATGAGGTGTAATGGTACTTATTCAAACTTTAAAGGGTATTTTGATATTTATGTTAAATCTTCTGGGGTATTTGAGGTAATTACTCCATATTGAGAAAATGGTGAAGGGATGTTTGGATTCTTGTATTGGGAATGAAATTAGTGTATTGATTATGTGTTATATGTATGTCTGAGCTTAGCTAAGATAATTAGTGTATTTTTACTGGAAAATGATAAGTCTCATTTTTATTTTGATTTTCTTTCCAAGCAAATGTCTAAAATGTCCATGGGATTTGGGAGATGATGTGACATTTTAACATTGCTTTCTTCATTTCCAGTGAAACAACAATAAAGATAAACCACTAATAACATTCGATAGTACAATTAATCTAATAATATAATTTAGTATTGTATAATATTTTATTTTCTTGTATCAATTAGAGGATTTCTATCTTTGATTAGTAACTTAAAAGCATAAAATGAGAACCATAACAATTCTAAATGGAAATCAATTAAACAAGGATATGTGTAATATCAAATGCAAGGCAATAAATTCACTAATTTAAATTTTGTAGATGGAAAAATTACCGTATTCGAACATTATCGGAATTATAATTTTAAGTATGTTGTTTAACATACAACGATTATAAGAACATTGCACTTATCGCTAAATGTTTAAATTGGACCTGGAAATAAGTAAGGTATTAGTTTACTCATATCTATAACCTATAATAGTCATGTAACAAGATTTTATGTACTACTCTAACCAATGGGTATTGAGACCCATAGGGTCGATTAAGTAAGTTTACGCTATAATATTAATACCCATTAGGTCTATCGTGTTTTACCCAAGACGCATTGGGTCTATGAAAACATTGTTGATTATTCATCTTTTTTTCAAATATTCATACTCTTAATCAAAATATTAAATTTTAAAATTAAACCTTAAAAAATTATAAAACCTTAAATGAGAGAAAATTATAAAATGACGGAGGAAACAACTGTAAAAGTAAAGAAAGACATTTGCATTTGATAGAATTCAACGTAGGTGAAACAACATTTTTTTTTTTCAAATATATTTCTACAAAGTTGAAAGATACATTCATAATGACAGCATACAATAATAATTTTGTTTTAATTAATGTGTGATATTATCAATTTTATAAAGATGATATTAAAATAAAGTGTGGATATTGCATTATATATGAAATGTATTATACCAGCTCCTATTTTTTACTTCTAAATTCATCTTATGGTGGATGGATATATTGCATTTTACCTATGTGTTTCAGAAAGAGCATAATTTCCCTTTTGTTTTTCCATAGTTACATTAATTATCATGAATAAATAAAATATATTCATAACTAAATCAAAGATAATTACTACAAAATAGATTCTCGCATGTGCGATAAATTACATGATTCAAACATTAGTAATGGATTGATTCATTTCTTTTGAAAGGATTCCATTGCTTATATTGAATTAAATTACGTTACGACATGATTCTATTACGAAGCAATGGTTAAAATTTGTGTCCAAGACTCAATAACAGATGCGTAAAGTGGGTGCAAATAATGTTCTATGATTTCATTCAATTATAGTTTGAATTTAATTTTGTAAATTCATCATATAGATTCAAAATGAATCGAATAAAATTATATCCCTTCATGTACATCTGTACCAGATTTGGCCACTAACCTCGCTTTCAATTACAAACATGTCTCACTCTAAAATTACACACTCATTCATACATTTTAAATTTATGAAATCATGATGCCAAAGAAAATTCGTAGACAAAAATATAAGAAGTCACTATGATACAAAATTGAGAAGAGTTTTTTATATTTTTATTTATTTATTTATTCATTTATTTTTATTATTATTAATTTTCTTTTAAGAAGAGGGCATATTTAACCAATATTGTATTCTTGTTCAAGTTGACACCAGTCAAATGTAACCGATTTGCAGTCCTAAACAACTTCATAAGTAATAAATGATCATAAGCATACGATTAATTTATTATGCTTGTACAAATAAAACGTTTAATTTACCATGTCTATAAATGAAATATTATCCTCTTCCAATATATATATATATATATATTTCAAATAGCAAAATCATAATGTTAAATAGTATCGTCATTATCGTGGCATCAATGAGAGAGTATTACCATTATTATTGTTGCTACTAACTTCTTTGGTTTCTGTCAATTAATTACGTATTGAAGAACATAAATGGAAATCAATTTTGTATTTTTTTTTAAAAAAAATCTTATTCAATTACATTTAAATGAACAACTAAAGAAACTTTTCAATTAATTTAAAAATCTTATAAGGATCGGATTAGATAATTTATTCAGATACCTCTTATATATATATATACATATATTAAGAGCTGCATAAAATTTAAACAAACGAGAATTTGGGTACAACCACAAAAACTAGAAAGTATAGTTAGCTATCGTCACAAAACACAGTAAACAATTAAAATCTAAGATACCCCAAAGTTTGGTGAACTCTTGCAAGTTTGTGAGTTATAAGATTACAATATCTGTCCGTGGATAATTTTATTGAGCACACGTGATTTGTAAAATAAAAGAATGTCTTCTTCTACTAAATCAACTATTAATTAGGCAATTAAGATTTGTTTGGTGTAGTAATTTTAAATAATCTTCACGAATCCAAATTTGGAGTGCCCATTTTTTTCTGAAAATGACATGCTACAAAGATTTGATGTTCACAAGATATACATAATAATTTTATGAATATTTATTGGGGATATATATTGTAATAAGTGGACCTGAATTCAGGGACACCCCATTTCACACACTACACAGTCGAGAAAACAGCTTAAAGTCCTCGTTTGTTTGAATTTTCACGATATATATTTTCAATTTTTCCTATTTAAATAAAGAAGATTATTTATTCCTTTTATGAAAAGCTATTGATTTTGGAAGACTTGATACATGTGCTTATGATTTCTATTATACAAGATTAAAAAAATATTTACTTTTTAATTCTTTTAATTATTGAAATATTTTTACTTGAATTTATTATATATGAGAATATGATTGAGAAATAAGTTTAGAGAGAATAAAGTTGACAAGATAAAATTGTATTTGAAGAAAAAAATGAACGAGGAAGATAAAGATTATAAA
>JACFYI010003575.1:331004-348941 GCA_014898755.1 Handroanthus guayacan | reverse complement strand
GTTTCACAACAATGAATACATTAAACGGAGGCTCGGTCTAAAATAACGTGTTCACGTTGATTTTAATAAAATTACATTTATTATCGATTGTGAGTAACATCCCGGAAACTAGGGCGGAAGTGCACTAGGACCCCGGGGCGCTACATCTTGGGCCGTTTTCATATTCCTCTTAATGATCTAAATCTTATCGATTGCCTCCTGTATCATTTCAGGCCGCAGTTTATTCATTGTTTCCTTGAAATACCCTTTGTTTCGTCCAAATCCCAATGTAGAGGTGGTATGCATTTTCAGCCATACAAAGCTTCATAAGGTGCTATCTGAATGGAAGCTTGATATCTATTATTATAGGCAAAGTCTACCAAGGGTAGATGCCTGTCATAATTTTTAGGAAAATTCAAAACACAAGCCCGTAGCATGTCTTCTAGTGTCTGAATTACCCTTTTTGATTGGCCGTTAGTTTAAGGATGAACTGCCGTACTGAACAACAGCTTTGTCCCCAAATGTTCCTGTAAGCTCTTCCATAACCATGCCGTAAATTTTGGATCTCTGTCGGAGATAATACTCTGAGAAAATTTTGGATCACTTTACCTTTCTGTATTGACACACAACCCAATCCTTCCTTCAAGGCATCAGTATACACAGTGAATTCCTCTAACCTATCAAGTAGTGTGAGTATCGGAGCAGACGTTGGTCTTTCTTTTAGTTCCAAGAAGCTTTCCTCTCACTATTGGTCCTACTCAAATCATTGATTCTTCTGGGTTAATTTGGTGAGAGAACTCGCTAACTTAGAGGAGTTCTGGATAAACTTTCGATAATACCTTGCCAATCCCAGAAAACTTTTCACTTCGGTAATGGTCTCGGGTCTTTTCCAATTGAGAACCGCTTTTACCTTCTCTAAGTCAACTTCAAGTCCATTATGAGAAATTATGTGTCCCAGAAATGTTACTCTCTCCAGGCAAAATTCACACTTACTAAATTTGGCATACAATTTACGTTCCTTAAAAATTTGAAAGACAATCCCCAAATGCCATTCATGTTCCTTCCCCAACTTAGAATAAACTAAAATATCATCTATGAAAATCACCGCACAACAATGAAGGTGTGGAAGAAATACTTGATACATTAAATTCATAAATGCTACAAGAACATTCGTCAACCTAAAAGGTATCACAACAAATTCAAAATATCCATAACGGGAATTAAATGCAATTTTGGGGATGTCTACTTCCTATATTTTCAATTGATAAAATCCTCTATGGAAATCCAACTTCGAATATACTATAGAATTTTGTAAGTGATCAAACAGTTCATCGATGTGAGGCTAAGTGTATACCTTGTTCAACTCTCGATAGTCAATACACATTGTCAAGATGTCGTCTTTCTTTTTTAGAAACAAGACTGGAGTTCTCAAAAGGGACAAACTTGGTCGTATGAAATTCTTATCCAACAGTTCTTGCAATTGTTCCTTCAACTTTTTTAATTCTATTGGTGTCATTCTATATGGGATTTTTGAGAATAGTGCTATCCCAATGAAGGTTTCTATTACAAAGTCAATTTCTCGATCCGGGAGTAGTGAATTTTATTCCTCAAGGAACACTTCTAGAAATTCACTAACCACTTTCACGTCCTTAAATTCAACCTTGTCCTGAGGTTTGTCAATCAAATAAGCCAAAAAATCCTTATTCTCATTTCCTAATAATTTTTCTGGCCCTTATAGCGAAAATGGTAACTAAAACATTATTTTTGGGAGCGCTGTTAGTATCGACCCTAATTCTGATGCCCAGCTTAAGTGTTTTAGCATAGTAGTCCACTATAGCTTGGTGCTGATACAGCCAATTCATTCCTAAAATAAGGTTACAGTCCTGAATTACAATTAAATAAGGTGAGCAGTAGACTCCTGATTTTCTATGTTTATGGCAAATTTCATAGCAACATCCTACAGGGGAATGGACCTCTTAAGGCCTTTTCATATTTTTCGAGGTAGGCCTATTCGCTTTGCACAATTAATCGAGATGAAGGGATGTATAGCACCACGATCAAATAAAGCTTTACATAAATAGGTTTGGATTAGGATCTTACCTTCTACCACTTGGGTAGGGTCCGTTTCTTCTTCTTCAGCTAAGACATAGGCTCAAGCTTTGACTTGGAGATGTCTAGTTTTGCCCTGCTGTGGCTGGTTTCGAGTCCCAGGATTAGCATTTCTATGATTTAACGGGCAATTCTTCATCATGTGTTGGGCACTTCCACAGATCAAACACTTTCCTTGCTTCTTCCAATACTGATCTTTAGCATGCGAAGCGCCTCCATAGCATCCTTTATCAGCCATTGTGTTGTATTTCCTGTCATCACTTTTGGTTTCTTCCCATAGAAACCCTTTTTTCCTTTATCTTGGTTAGATTTCCCTAACCATTTTCCTTCATTTTCTCATCCATCTAGCGGAGTTCTCGAAATTTTGCCTCTAACTTTATCGCTCTCTCTACCGCATTATCATAGCTTGAAGGGCTACAGATAGCTAAGGCACTCCACAACTTGGGCTTGAGGCCCTCAACAAATCTCTTTTTCCTTTTTTCATCTTCTATAAGAATATGCAGTGTATATTGAATTAGCTTATTATACTCGGCCTCGTACTCAGCTACCGTAAGAGACCCTTGAATTAAATTCATAAATTTCTTCTCCCTCATGTCTCTAACTGCTTGAGAAATAAACTTCCTCACGCACTCAGCCTTAAATTCTTCCCAAATCCCTTTGACTTCATTTCTTTCCCATTTTTGCTCTACTACTTGCCAACAATGGTGTGCTGCCTCTTTAAAGAGAAAGGTTCCTACTTCACTTTCTACTTTTCCCAATGGTTTAGTACTCGGAATATCTTCTTGATTTCCATGATCCAAGATTCTGCCTTCTGATCATTAGGTCCACCCTTAAACTTGGGCTGATTAAACCTTAAGAATTTTGCCAACATCTTATCTTCCAAGTCTTTCTCATTACTATGCCCTTGATTAAGTCGTTGTTGACATTAATTCACAAATTGTTGAAATAGGGTGAAAAGTTGTTCCACAGCTGGTTCATTTCTCTTAGGGGTGTTTACTCATGGGGTTCATTTCAGGGTATAGGATTTTCCATATTGTTCGGAATTTCGAGTGCTTGGAATTGCTCAAACAACACCAACCTCGGTTTACTATGTTTCTAGGATGTTCGTTATCAGACGTATTTTCCCTTAATGCCATATTTATCTGAAATTCATAAACAGAACTTTTAATAATAATCCATGGTTTCCTATTTTATTGCAAGAGCTTAAAGTAATAAAGTACAAATATGGCACAATACCAAAAGTTCAAGCTAAGTAATTACTAATAAGCTTTACAGTTTCATTGATCAAAATTCATGATTACATTGTGCAAATATATGGTTATGAGACCATCTACAAAAGCTATCAAAAAAACAACCACTGTGATTATCTTTTCAAACTTCCTATACCTACCTAAGCAAAAGTCTACTAACTATATCAAGTTAGCGTCCCTACAAGTCATTACTACAACCGTCATTTGCCTAATCCATATATATATATACATATATGCTAATATCCCCACATCTAATCAATTTCAACATAATTAGGATCCTCCTCATCATCATCATTCTCCAATGTCCTCTAGTCCCTCAAGCTGCCTCTCCACCTAAGCCAACTCCTCATCAGTCATGTGTACCTGAATGAGAGGTCTCGGGGGTATGACTCAGCATCATGGAGTGCGCTTCATCCTTGGCTCTCTACCTCTCACCCCAACCGACATAATTGGCATACCCGTCATGCCGTTTGCTCCTTCCTTCAATGGTACCACGGGTGAAAGCATCACCTCTAATATCATTTTGCCAACTTTTGCCCCATCCATTGGGTTCACCCTTTCTCCAAACATAGTGGGCAAACTCAAGGGTTTTAGCTTATTAAATCGAGGGATGTACTTGCCCTTGATATAATCCTGGGCAATCCACTCCATGCCAAAATCGCGTCAGTTACTTACCTCATTGTATTCTCATAGTGTGCGGTTATGCCCCAAATTAATTGGCAAAGTACAACTGATTTTGGACGGCTTGATTTTTCATGTTTAAGTGTTGGCTTTAATGTTTCCCAACCATAGCATGCATCTCCATATATGCCCACTTCTCATATTCCCGGTGGTATTGGCATTGAGCAAGGTACGCTTTCTTTAAATAAGCTATCTCTTTGTCCTTCTTCTCCAACTCCATCTCATAATCCCTTTCCTTCACTTTTTTCAAAGGCCTGGTATCACTCCAATTTGAACTATGCTTTGACTTCTGCGATTTATTAACATTTCAATTTCCCCAATCTTTCCTACACATGTCACCATTAAATCATCAAAAGAGGTTAGTAATTAAAAATATCATGAAAAGGCAAAATAAATATTCTAAACTTTATTGCAAAAGGGTTTTTCTATCCTAGGCTTTGATATCACTTATAACGCCTTGAATCCTAGAGCATCCGGCCATAGGCCAGAAATGTTACATGTGAGTAGGGTCAAGTAAGCTAAAGCCTCAAAATATAATAGAAACATCAAGACTTTCATTACATCATTGTCTAATACAAAACATATCCCAAAGTTTTGCAAATACATACAAGTTTTCATAATTATAATTTGCGTCACTACAAGCATTCGGAAATACAAGAAATAAAAATTCTAAAGTCTTTGTCTTCGACAGAACATTCCTAAATTTAATTACCTACATATGGTAAACTTTAAAAACTTAAGTCTACTGACTTAGTAAAAATAATGGCTATGACAAAAAAGTAAGGTAACGATCAAGAGACGAGCCAAATAAATGGTTCAAGAACTCGATAATCGAAAGGAATCAAATCAACATTCAAAGATAAGGTAATCATGAGACATAAGCAATTATATGGTTTAGAAGCTCAATATTATTCAAGAACAAATAAACAATTATGGCAGGACTAGTATTTGGTGGATCTATCACATTTATCACTCTTAAACATAACATTAAACCCTTATCCCTCTATTCTCACCCTTGAGTGGTCACTCAGAGAGGAGTCACTCATTTACACATTAAGCACGGTCGACCGCGAGTCACGAACTAGCCCTTTGGAAACTTATATCTAGGTTTTTGCGGGACTATCCAACATTAGAGAGGCCTACAAGTGACCCACTGTGGTCCAATACCACCCAACTATCCCTCTTGAACCTCTCAGGGCTCAACATTCATGCATATAGATTTAAGAGGATTCATCACATTCAAGAAATCTGATTCAATCAGTATGGGCACGAATGAATATCGAATACAATTTTCAAGCAATTTGAACCTCGAATATAAGAAAATCATTGGTGAGCATTAAAATATTTCAAAGAGGTGAAGCATGGACTTAAGGGAGAAAAAGGTCAAAATGTAAAAATTTAGTGTGCCGAAAATAGGCACGGGGGTGTCCAATCGGACTGGGACTATTGCTTCGAGCGTGAATGCACTTGTATTAAATTTTTTTTTTTTTTTTTTTTTGGTAATAAAAGCAGAAAAATTTGGAAGGAAATTTTTATGATTTTTAGTTCATGATCAAAACAAAATAAAATGAGAATTACAACAAAGTAAGTCCATGAAATTTATTTCTTCGACACATTATCATATATTTCCATATTGTCCAAGAGTTCAAATCCATAAAGTTAACAAATCAGTTAGGCAAAGGTAATGATCACCATGATATTAAGAGTTCATAATCACCACCACGGCTCTCACAATTCTACATTTAGCTCACTTGCCAACTTCTCAAGAGTCTAAGCACTATCTCCATCTTCTTCCTCTCTTGTCTAAATCTTTTCTTCTCCAAATCTTCCTTTTCATATTGCACTAAGAAAACATTTCAATCTTTAAAGTTATAGAGCTAAAAGGGGGAGATTAGAAGGACTTCATCACTAGGGCATCATTTAAGTAAGTTTTAAACTTTAATATATTTGAAACTTTGAGAGATAAAGAGTTGAATAAAAGGAATGAATACTGAAAATGTGGTATCTAAAAGATTTTGGTGATGATATGAAGGGTGATCTAGCTTGAAGCATCTTTGGGATTTTCTTTTGAAAACATTGTGTGACTTGAGATTTGAAGGTTAAGGTAAGAGATTTTGGCTATCCCTTTAGCTTGATAATCTTGATGATGATCCCTTAGTTCATGCTCGATTTCCTTTGCCAAAGCCTTGATAGTTGATGAACTTGGACACATGGACTTGACCTTGATATTTTTATTCATAGATTCCTTATTGATTTCATTTGCCAAAGCCTGGATAGTTGATGAACTTGGACCAATGGACTTGACCTTGATATTTTTCCTATTAATATTCATGGACTGCTTGTTGATCTCCTTGATTAATGCTTTGTTGTCAAATGAATGAAATCTTGGCCATTTTGGACTTGATTATGATTCCTTTGCTTGTTATTCACTGACATCAAAAGACCAAACAAAAATCACCTTTGAAAAATTTCTTAATTCCCAAAAAAAGAAAAAAGATGAGTTTGGGCTCGAACGGGCCTATAGAAAAAGTTGTGGCCATTTGGGCACTGAAGCGGCCTATCCAAAGATACCTTCTTGCAATTTTTAGCCTCCTTTTGCCTTAATATGTCGATAGTTCACTTTTTGCGAAGTTCAAAGCTTGAAACAATGTTTTTATATGTCCAAAATACGATTTGAAACAATTGTTTATGTCCGATATTGTTCTAATTTGATTATTTTTAAAAATTGGACAATCAATATTGATAAAATTCTTTGTAAACCTGAATATTGTTCATGCATATTATTGGGCTCTGGAGCCACCGGCGAGACAGCTGGATGATGATGGATCATCGGTTTGTCTCCTGCATGGTTTCCTATTTTGTTGGACAGTTCCACGTTGCCTGGAGGTAGTTCCAGGGGACTAGTCTGAGACACACGGTCAACTGTGCCTATTTATTATTTGGGTTGTCCCCCTCCGAGTGGCCACTCAAGAAGCCCACTAATCAAAAGGAATCAAATCAACATTCAAGATAAGGTAATCATGGGAGAGAAGCAATCATAGATTTAGAAGCTCAATATTATTCATGAACAAATAAATAGCTATGGCAGGACTAATATTTGATGGATTTGTCACCCTTATCACCCTTAAACATAACATTAAACCCTTATCTATCCATTCTCCCCGTTGAGTGGCCACTCAGAGGGGAGTCATTCATGTACACAATAGGCACGGTCGACTGCGTGTTACGGACTAGCCATTTGGAGACCTACCTCCAGATTTGCACGAGATTATCCAACATTAGAAAAGCCTAGAGGGGACCTACTGTGGTTCAATACTACCAACTGTCTCTTTTGAACATCCCAGGGCCCAACATTCATGCCTATAAGTTTAAGAGGATTTATCACACTTAAGAAATTCGATTCAATCAGTACGTGGGTATAAACTAATATCGAATACAATTTTTGATTGACTTTGAACCTTGGACATAAAATCTCATTTTTTAGTATTAAAACATTTCAAAGAGGTGAAGGATAGACTTAACAAGGCAGAAAAAAAAAAGGTCAATATGTGAAAATTTAGCTTCTAGACTAGGCACAATTGCGCCTAGAAATGGGTGCGAGCACACCTAGAATTGGGCGTTGGCCCGGGCTATTGCCCTAGGCACAAGTCCACCGATTTACAAGCATGGAATTTTAGTCCATGACCAAAACAAAATAAAATGAGAATTACAGCCGAGTAAGTCCATGAAATTTATTTCTTTGACACATTATCATATATTTCCATATTGTTCAAGAGTTCAAATCAATAAAGTTAACAAATCACGAGTTAGGCAAAGGTGATTATCACAATGATATCAAGAGTTCATAATTACCATCAAACAAAGAATAGGCTCCATGATTTATAGGCATAGGAATAATATGTTCAAGTCCAATACTCATTTCAATCCAAGCAGAGGGTGAAATCATAATCCAAGGAGGTTATGATCAAGGAGCAATGGGTCACCTTAATGCTTACCCTTGGTCCTTAGGTTCAAACTAAAAGGGAATGTCCAAAATCCTTAAATGCTTTAAGATATTCCTCCTATGAACACCCAAATCATTTAGACACTTTCTTTCATTTCCATCTTAAACATCATACCATAATATATCTTATAAGTTAAATCTTAGGTTTGCCAAAGTTGAACCTTAGTGAGAGAGTGCTCCCAATCTCTTTCCCTTTATACTTATGATCTTTAAGTCTCAAAAGATTTCTTTTAGTAAGTAAATGGAAATGTAGTTGAAGGAAGAAGAAGATAGAAGAAGAAGAAGATAGAGGGAATGTTGTTAGCAAATATTGTAGAGTAAATGCAAGAGTAGTATTGTAAAATGACCATCACACTTATTTATAGTTGAGACTTGGGGTTGTCTTGTTATTTTTGAAAGTCTTGGGGTGGTGATGATGTGTCAAAATATGGTAGAGTCTTCAATTTTTTCCTCAAATTAAAAAATACTAGGCCATGAATTTTTTCAAAAAACTAAAAGGGATATCTTCTCCAATTTATGGGGATTGGCTAGCTACTATATTTATGCATATATATTTTATTTTTATTATTTTTTTAAATTTTGGATTGGGCTTTAAAATATTTTTTTAGCTCAAAATTTGGGCTAATGTAATTTTCTTTGGGCCAAAATAGTGCATGTAATAAATTTTATTTGGAAAAGAAGTTTTAATAAATATGATGAAATATTTTTGGTTGTAAGAAAAACCTCTAGTTAGTTGTGAAAGGATTTTAAGTTTGAAAAATTAGAATTTGAAAACATAATTAGGAGAATTTTCGGGTTGTCACATATGACTTGTTATAAAGTCGAGTCATTTATTCGAGCTTAAACCCCTATACATTTGGTAACCAAGGAACTTCAAGTCAAAGAACCAATTATATGCACTATTATAAGTTAGAGAAAATTTCACTGCCGACAAAACACTACAACTACCCTATGGATTTCTCTAGTCGAGTCTTCACTGAACTTGTTTCTAATGAGCACTTATTAATGTGCTTGTTAAATACTTGTTGATGTTAACGGGTGTCATAGATTCCATGACTTGGAATATATTAAAATCATGATCACAGAGATTTGTTTTAGATTACCATCATATGTGTAACCAAGTCCTGTTGTTGATTGTGATCTTGAGGACTTTATCCGAATGCATTTATAGAAATAAGATACACATAAGATGAGCGTAGCTATATAAAGACAAATTGATAAAATAAGATTGTATCACAATAGATGTAGTCCACAAACCTATTAAATTAGCATGTTAGGCATTGCTCCTAAACTAGTAACTATACATGGAGCGTGAAGGATATGTTTGTGCAATGTAAGGTGAACGATCTATTTGCGTTTAAAGGTTTGTAGACTAGTCACTAGATCCAAGTGATTATCCACTATGAAGGTAATAATCTAAATCGCCCACTTTATATATGTCAATTAAATTTCCAATAGCGGTATCAGAACCATTGTGGCTCGCCTCACCAAATTTTTATGTCATTTGAATGATCACATGTTTAATTTGATAGATGTTTATGACACATCCTTATTTGCTCTATAATTTTGCATGAAATTCGTAGGATACGTAGCTATTTATACGGAAAATCTCTTGTTAAGATATCAGAGAAATTGGCCTAGCTATTTAGGAGAAAAATGAAACATAGTTTGGATATTGAAACCTTGATGCTCGTTTTCCATATTCGATATCTTTTTTTTTTAACATGTTACCATATGATATATTATACAGAAAGGTTTTTGTACATTAATATGCACTAAATATGTAATTAAAATGAGCAAATTATGATTTTATAAGGTTTCATAAGCATATGACGATTCTTAAGTTATATGATTGGAGTGATGATAAGAGCAACAAAATATGGTGGCTTAACCTCTTAATCCTCTCTATAGAAGAACTCCAATTCGAGTCCTCTGTGAACCCTGGGCATTGGAAAAAAAAATTGGTTATGATACGACCAAGCAATGATGTGGTGTTGGTGTGAAGCCACCATGTGACTGACACTATTACAATGAAGTTGCTGATGTGGTGCTTGTGACTGACACTATTACAAGGAGCAGACATAGGGCTGTTCGGTATGGACGAGAGGGGCCACGTGGTGCTAATTGGAAGATACGGCAACTATGGTTATTGGTAAGGTGCGCCATGGTGGTGCTAACTCAGCATTTGACATGTTAAACTCTCCAATGCAACGGTGATGATGTGGATCATAATTCTCATTCTGAGTTTTTTTTTTCTTTTTTCTTTTTCATTTTGAACTAGTGTTCAATCCAAACCATGACCTAATTTGGGCTATTTTCCAGCGTATGTGTCTTTTTCCTATTTTTTTTTTGTCTTTTCAATTACAGATCAATTGATTGCATCATTCCCTTCAAATCTGACTTAGAAAAATTTGCTAGAAATCAATCTATGCGAAATTTACTTTCTTGTGAATTGCAAAAATCCATTTCATCACTATCTGTTCATCATTGCATAGAATAAACATTCCATTATATCATAGAAATTATTTAAGTGAGTATTTGCTTGGACATATAATTGTTTGCATGCTTATGAGTTGCAATGAATGTAAATTTAATGGGAGTTGACATTCGGATGCTCATACTTGTAATGTGTTTTCAATTTACTATTATTATTGAATGCAATAATTTTTTTAGAGATGCTATAATACGGTATCTCCATTTTATAGAATGATGTATTAGGCCTAACTCTATGTATTACACTTATTTCTAGAGTTACATAGTAGGATTAATTCATTGTATTTTTTATTTTCAAGTATGCATCTATTGGGCTGTTTTTTTAATGGGCCATGTAATTTTGTACAGGGATATATTTCATTATTACCACTATAGGCCGAACTTATATTGTCGACATGATGCATCAAATGTCTACCCAATTTCCTTCTCATGCCTCAATTTTTTATGGACAACTTCTGGTTTTATTCAGGATCATTAATTCTTTATTGTGATTTTAAACTCAATGGAAAATGATTACTAACCCAAGTTGCGAAATTTTCAATTTCGCCAAGTTTGAAGAAATAGTAAATATTTATTTGGATCTAGAGTAAAATATTATATCAATACCTTGTATGTGCAATTAGTTAGTTTTCTTAGACCAACTCACCACATTTTTGTAAGTCAACTGAGTAGGAAAAGTGGTTGTCATGATTTAGATGTTAACAATCAACAAGTGGATTAAAATAAAATTTGCGCTTTGATTTGTTTAAGCTTAAAAAATGTGAATCTAATTAAAGAGTTTGAGCTCTATCGGGATATAAGTTTGCTCATAATAAGAGATCCTAATTACCTTTAGTTGCTATTTTTGAGCAAAGTTTGAGGTAAGTGTAACTTGTGCAAGTACTAAAAGAATTGAAGAAAATTGCCAACTTTTATGCTAATTGTCGAGAAATGCACAAGCAATTCTATATGTCATTCATGCAACCAACATAAGCTTGTTAAAGTAAGTGTTGGTAGAAATAAAGATGATCTAGACAATTATTAAACTACAAGCACAAATTAATCCAATGAAGTGCCAAAACGTGTCATTTAGGTGCTAAGGTCAACCACAGATCAACTGATGTTAAGTGTTGAGTTTTTTATGAGCTTGGACATTTTATTCGTAATAGTATTTACATGAAGAATGACCACTTAAGACTCACTCATGGATCTATTACGGATTCCGATTCTCTCCTTTTGGATTGTAGCATATGATTAGATTAAGCAAATAATTAGACCGCTACTAAGTGTTGTGTAGCCAAATGTGGCACACAAGAGGATATATTATAAGTTGGGTAATGCCTCCCCAAGCTTAATAATTTGTATGAGCTACTCCTTAGAGATGTGCAGATGGCACCAACGTTTACACTAACTTGAGTTAAAAGCACTTGAAGATATCAATTGAATAGCTTAATTTGTCCACGTTTCTTATTATAGTTGGATTAAGATATTTCTTATAATTCTTTCATTCATATTTTCAGTTATATCAAAGCATGTAAGGTTAGGAAAAGAGTTAATTGCATATTATCCCCTTGTATTATTTCAAAATAGTACTAAGCCCCCCGTGAAATTTAAAATAGCAACTAAACCCCTTGCAGTGGGGGCAAGTGCTATTTTTGAAAAAACACGAGGGTTTTAGTTGGATATTGTCTGAAAAAACACGAAGGGTTTAGTTGTTATTTTAAATTTTACAGGGGGCTTAATGCTATTTTGGCATAACACATAGGGATAATATGCAATTCTCTCGGTAGGAAAATGACTATGATAGCTAACGGAGGCATATTGGCTTAGTTGCTGAGTTCAAACCCCATTATACAAAATTTTCTAACAAAAAAAGTTTGTACAAAATGAAAGAGGCTGCTTATCATCTAGAGCTAGTCTACTAGGGTAAGTGCAGACTTATAATTAAGTATAAGGCACTAAAGGGTACAACCTGTTTTTCTTTTTTCGATTTTTATGCTATGAGAACACTCATTACCTCACTTGTCTAAAGCGCTAAATTGTTCCAAGTGATTCTTGACAGAGATGGAAAATTAATAGGACCTAAACATTATGGTTATGTGTGCTAATGAAAAGCGAGAACATTATGTTTGTTTAGTTTGGATATATATATTTGAGGATAATAGAATTGCAACTTTAATTCGTAGTGATGGACTTGTGAAATGGAACAGATCAAACACTTCTAGGAATAAATAGATTAATGATGGCACAAATTCTATCTCACTTGGGCGATACAATCTTGATTGCAGCCTACATCATAGGAAAAAAAAATGTGCCTTGAAGTAATTTCTTCAACCCTCTATAAGCTACTACATGGTAGCAAGCAAATGTCTCGCAAGCCCCTAAAAGAATTGATAAAGTATGTTTGGTGATGAGCACTATCTTGGAGAAATGAAAAGATTAATTCACACAATGTAATTTTCCTCAAGGAAGGATTTTATGAGTATATGTAAAGTCACCTGGAATCTTGAAGTTACAAGTTCTAAAATCATGAGGCACTCATTCATCTAGCGAGGATAAAGTTTGTGAAACTTATCTAATGATCGCTGGAGATAATGGGAGTGACATAAAATTCAGTTAGAACTTGAAGAAAAATGACTCTCAAAAGCCACAAGCAAGGAGCAGCCATGATGTATATAAGAGTGAGCTTTCTTCACAAACTTATTTGGATATGTTGATAAATCAACCTAAAGTTTGTGACTTCGCTTGTACCTTAAGTCTATAGTTGCAAAGAAGGAAAAATGGAGCCAAAATAATTAAGAACAAAATTAAAAAACTAGTTGATCTTCTATCTAAGTTCAAAATTACTAGAAGCATAGGATTTTTGGAGGTCAGTGAGAACTGCATGAGTTGATTGACAAATGTGAAGCTCAAAGAATGACGAAATATTTACACCTTAGAAAAGGAGATATAACTTTTGAAGAGATGTTCTCCTTATATGGTAAGATTTGCCTCTATTTCCTAATGCTACGAGTTAATGCCTTTTTTTAGTATAGGTTTGTCCTTGATTATGAGATTTGACATATTCAAATGATCAATAGATAGGAATGTCTGTGCTGATTATTTAATAAGTTCAAGAAACATGGGATAAAAGTGCAAAGATTGTTGCTAAAAGGGGAAGAATTACAACTTGAGTTGTAATCTATGTAGTAGTGTAGTCGATTTCATAGAGCTACACATTGATTGGCATAACAATGGTCGAATAAATCACTAAATATATGTTATGATAAATAGGATGGCTTAGCTCTTACCAGGAATAGGAGACAATGTGATCACTATGAGTACATGGTGGAGGTGTCGGTTAGAAGTGGTTATACTTTATATTTGTAGGAGAAGTTGGATGCACACTTAGTGTCAAGAGATCAAGCTTTGAATTCGCTCTTATGTTGGCACTCAAGGTCAAAATGATGTTCTTGCTTGAAGAAGTGCCTGTAAATTGAAGAAGAAAAGAAATGCTAATTTGTGTTATTTTAAATAAGCACTGTAGAAAGTTTGATGAACACTGTATGTATACTAGAATAGACATGTACTTAGTAGTTAAAAATGGTGAGTAGATATCAAAGTGACCTTGATGCAAAATTGTGATATGGTCAAGTGAACACTTAGACTTCTAAAAAGAATGGACCAAGGTTATTGAACAATATCTAGTTAAGTGAGATGTTTGACATGATGCGCATTATGATGCATATTTGTGAGGCTATAATTATTTTTGTGATAATAAAATCTTTTGTTCTATACTTTAAGCGCCAGACCTGTGCACTGGTATGAGCGGCTAAACTAAAGTTCTTATGATGTTAAGAGCATAATATGCCTAAAATTAAGTGGGAGCTCTATCAACGTACGTATGCAAATTGCATTTGCTTTGAGACAACCTTTGAGGAAAGTGACTAAATAGATCTCTACTTTTATCATTGTGTGAAATCTTACTTAGTCTAAGTACCCTTTGGGGATACAGACTGTGTCATGTAGTGTAAGCTTGATGATGCTACTTTAGTTTGTTTTTATGGCTATGATAAAATTTAGTCTATTGGGGCATATCTAGGAAAGCTATGTAGACCAAGTGAAGTGGCGTGAGAGGCCGAGAAAGACCTAAGATTGTAATGCACTCATGTTCCATGGCTCATAGTCAAACCGACTAAGTCAAAAGGCATTTTAACATGGACGAGCATAGATACATAAAGGAGTATATGTTGTACTTATCATTGAGGTCTTAGATGCTTAATCTAGTGCAACCACATAGTTTGGGGTGCACAATGATTTTTTTTTTTTGGGAATCGAAGGGTTTATGTTAGTTTGGTGATAACATAATAACTTTTCATCTTGCTTGGTTGCTTGCCTTACTCCTTGTATGAAAGAATCGATGGAAGATTGAGAATTTTATGATATGAAGTTTGATGAGTTGAATATGGGTGAGTAGGGAATGAAAATAGTCGGATCAGGCATATGGCCCACGATTCACTAAGGCATCCATATTGAACATAAGCCCATAAGTTGGCCTTCAGGATTTAGGTGTTTGGACTCAATAAATAGTAAAATCTCTTTTCTACAGAGGAAAAAAAAAGAGCTAACTCATGAACCCTTGGGAAATAAAAAAGAAAAGAAAAAAGACTCCCTTCGAATTCTAATTCTCCCTGCGGCCATTTTTCAAAAATCACCTTAATTTAAACTTTAAGGGTTTAAGACTTGCAAATGTGTAGATGCTCTAGTAGTTATCCACGGAGTGTGGACAATATGTATGTGTAACCTAAATTGAAAGATCTACTTGTGTTCAAAGGTTCGTAGATGTAACAATTCGAAAAGTCCTCTAATTTAATTTTAAATCATCGCTTTTAATCAGTAAATGTTTTTATAATATTTTTGAGAAAAATTTTGGTAAACATTTTTTAGTTGTTTTGAGATTTTTCTCTCAATCGAAAATATTTTATCACTCTTGAAAATTTTTTTCGGCATTTTGAAAATTATCATGTGCACTATTTTGCCCAAAAACAAAAAATTTAGCCCAAAATTTGAACCCAATTTGCCAAACCCAACCCAATATCCAATTATACACTACAAATTGTTCATTATACAAATAAAATACAAACATATGCTTTCAAGAGAGCATAAGCTCAGCCATACCCTCTCAAAATTTCTTGGATATTTTCCTTTTATAATACAATTTAATCTCCACCAACTATTAAAACCATCATTAGCCAATTGGCTACTAACCATGGAAAATTGACATCTTTCACTATGAATTTGAAATGGCCATTGAATCCCCACAGTTTGATCTATAATATTAACTCTTTGTCTTGCAAGACAAGAGCACTTTTCGCTTCCTCATATCTTGTCTTCCATTTTTATACAAGAACCAATTTTATTTCCCTTTATAAACATCTACAAGACTACACAAATTCAAGTTTCTTTAAGTTTAAATCAAAGGGGAAGCAAGCAAGGATGGGCTCTTGGTAAGCTTGAAACCCCAGTTATGACATGATCTTGTATATGTAGGATTTTGAAAAGAAATATAATATAACTCCTTATGATTTTGATTGTTATAGGACTGGCTTGAGAGAGTTGGAAATTTGCTATCACCTTTGGGTATTAGCTAAAGAGGTAAAAATTATGGTTGATTCTTGACTTCCATGAGTTTTCATTTTATACCTTGAAATTTATTATATTGATTAATTTGGGATCTTGATTTTTAGATTTGGGATAAAAGTATTGAAACTTGGGAATTTAAGGTTGAATTCTAACACACAAAAAAAAACTTTGGTCTCGGGTGCCACTGTCCCCTATTTCACTTCCAATTTTCAAAGCTTAAAAACTCACTTTAACCTTATCAAATTGGCCCATGTAATATACTATTAGAAATCGTATTGAGTATAGATAATTTTAAAATTAAGAATCATTAAAAACTATGGAGAAAAATGCATGAAAATGCTAATAGAAAATAACATGTCAAGATTACCAAGAATAGGGGCAGTGGAAGGGGGTGGAATTTAAAAAGGTGTAGATAAAGATCCGAATATTGGATCATCTATCGGAAGCCACCGTTATGTTGAGTTAAGATAATTATAGAAGTAAATTGCACTGTTAAACTTTTATGAACTTTGAGATAAAATGGTTAGAATAAAGACTGTCGTTCTTGGAAAGGTGATTAATGAAAAAGTTTTGATACTGATTGATTAGGTGATGTTGTTTGGAGCAATCTTTGGAATTTAGAAGCATATTGTGAGTTGTGATTAAAGGATTGAGGTAAAGATTATGGCTATCCCTTATACTCATTAATAATGGAATCCTTTGGATCATGATTTCATTGTTTTGCTTTAATTGTATTGAACATGAGCTTGAACTTGCTATTGTTGTTCCTTGTTGGATTTTATGAATTCTTTGCTACTTTTAATGATGAGTATGGACATTTGGGTCTTATTATGGTCATTTCTTTTGTTAATCAATGTTTTTGATAACTTTGTATTTGGAAGCCTTGGATATAATCGAATATATATTGAATTGTTGAAAATTGGAAACATGGACTTGCTTGACTTGTTTTGAAAAGATTTTTAAACTTGACTTTGAACTCCAAAATATAGAAAACTCATGTTATTTTTAGTTTAAAAATAAAAAGAATTTTGATGTGAGTGCATGTGTGCCCACATAAGGGTGCACTCACGCCGAGACAGTAGCCATCGGCCATTTGAGCATGCTCCTGCCCATTTTTGTGCACACTCGTGCCCAACTCATAAATATTTTTAAGTGTTTTCGAATTCGTTTTTTATGATTTTGACTCTATTTTGTCTCGTTAAGTCTATAGATCACTCTTTTGAAATATTTTCGAAACGTTGATCATAGTTTTTATGTAACGCCCCGGATTTCAGTGCATTCCGCCCCGAAATCAAGTGCTACTTGCATATGATCTTAACCAAAGCCATATACAGAAAATTCATCGTGCTAAAATCATAACTTATGATCCAAGATACAAGCTGAGAATTTCCAAATTTCATTACAAAATTCCAAGATACAAGCTAAATGTATCCGTAGATCAAACGGAACTAAGTACACGAAATATATCATTCGGATAACCTAACTATTACAAATCGACAGTCAATGCATTCTAGCAAAATGTAAATCTAAGCGTTTATCATGCTAAGGTACATACTTACGTACATAATTCCAAAAGAGACGCTATATACTAACATGAAGCTTCAGTCAGTCAATCCACTGTCTAAGAACCTACATGATGTTTATGGAATCATGAGTCCACTGACCCAGTAAAACTTATAGCATGGGATTGGAGTACAAGATTCAACGATGAACATATTAAGAACGGAAATCATGAAAGTGACCTCATATAACACTTCAGAACAACAGAACGAATAGAATAAACGGATATCATAAATCATATGTCACATTCATGTCAATAAA
>JACFYI010003575.1:307799-330904 GCA_014898755.1 Handroanthus guayacan | reverse complement strand
GTTTGAAAACATAAAAATTCAAATTGGAACTGAAACTGGGCGCTTGGGCACTGAAACGGGCACCTGAGCGCCCAAAACAAGAGTTTTGGACAGAGAGCTGGGCGCTTAGGCGCTCGTGAACAGTAATTTCTGCGCTTGGGCGCTCACTATTGGGTTTGAAATCCGATTTTTTATCTTTTGATTTTCTTTGAATTTTTTATCCAAAAATACATTTTTGAAGTTCTTATATACGTAAAAATATTTATAGAACATCATTTCAGGTTTTGGTTTTGAAATTTTTCGAGAGATCGTTTCAACGTCAAAACATACGGTTTTGTCCATAACCTTTGTTTTCACTCAATTTCTTAGTTCGTTTCTCCTCTTAGTCCACGGTCTATGGTTCAAGACTCACTCCAAAGCATCGGTAAAGAGGTTACAACGATTTATTATGCTTCAGAGTTACATAATAGGGTACAAAGCTCATGATAGCAAGAAGTAACAAGCAACACATAAGCTCATTTCAAGTATATAGCAATAGAACAAGATTATCATCAACTCGATATCAAGAACAATCGATCAAGGAAGTAACGAGATCATATGCTCATGAAGAGGATGAAGAAGCTATAAGTCTTATCTCTTGTAGTTTAATCTTTGAGTATGTGCAAGATCCAAGCTTAATCAATCACCTATAACCATATATCATACTTATGTCAAGCTCTACTTATAACATATCATTAACCATCTTCAAATCATATTCATAAGCTTAACTTACCAAGAGTCTAGATTGGGTGTTCACCACACAAGAGTTCCCCCTTAATTTTCAGAAACCGTTTTGAAGAAGAGAGCAAAAATGTAAGTGAGATATCTAAGTATAGAGTGTTTAGTTTCAGCAGAAACTTTCAAACCAATGGGGCTTATTTATAGATGATCTTGGGGCCAAAATGAGAGAATCCAAAAGCTTGAACCCCTCAAATTAATTACCAATGTCTAATGATGGCTTAGGGTGGCTTGGAGACAAGTTAGGATGGATGTTTGATGGAGTTTTTCCATCAAATCTGAGCTGCTGTGGCTGCCCTCTTTTATTCTGCAGAATCTTCCTTTTTCTCTTAATTGAGCTATTTTTTTGGTCAACAATAATGGCTATGGGTTGGATTATGTTTTGGCTTGAATTGGGCTTGTAAATTGGGTCATTTGGGCTTTTTTTTGGGTCGAGACGTGACGAGAAATTAAATGTGTTTTGGTTTTAAAACGACATTTGATTTTGAAATCAAATAAGTTTTTGATAAATTGATGATTCAAAATTTTTACTTTTGGGGAATTCTTGGGGTGTCACATTTTACTCTTCAAAAATATTTTTAAAATATTGTTTATGATTTTCACTCATTTGAAATATTTTTAAAGTATTGGTTATGTTTTTATTTCCTTTGAAATGTTTCCAAATTACTTTATGGATTTCGCTCCTCTAAAATATTTTCAAAATATTGTTGAAAGATTACATTTCTTTAAAACTTTTTTAAAATATTGTTCACAGTATTTACATTTCTAAAACGTTTTTGAAATATCGGCTATGGTTATCATCCTTTTAAAATGATTTCAAAAATATGATGTGATATATCTCTATCCTTTGAAACGTTTTTGAAACATTGATTGATATGTTTATGGTATACACTTTTGAATTATTTTCAAAATACCGTTTGAAATGACCACGGATCACTCTTTTGAAATGCTTTTGAAATATCATCTAACATGTCCATAGATCATTTCCTTTAAAATGTTGAGCTCGAAATATCATTTGATATGTCCTAAATTTGAATTGAACCGAATGATTACATCCAATACTCGTTGAAAGTTCATATTGATTAAATTAGATCAATTGTGATTTATTGATATTCATTATGTGCCATCGTATGGATGTGTTTGTTGTGTCCGAACCTCGTTTGAAGCTTTGATTATTTAATTCGAATGATTATCACTACCCTCAAAACCTTTCTTATATTGATTTGATTGACAACATCTGAGCCTCATTTGAAGCTTTGCTAATTTAATTTAGATGATTGTTATGACCCTTATAACCTATTGATTGATTGATTGTTGAGCCCTGCGAACCTCAAGAGGGATACCGAGCGGCATCGGGCTGACAGTTGGACCTTTGGTAGGTTTTCCTGATTATTGAATAGTTCTATAGAGAATTTGGAGTAGATTTTCGAAAGACTAATCCGTATGGCACACGGTCGACCGTGCTTAATTATTGTTTATCTGGGTTGCCCCCCTCTAAGTGACCACTCGAGGGTGAGGACTTGGGAGGAATAAGGTGTTCTATTGCCATGTTGACATATTGTTTATTATGGGAGTGATGAGAGTGACAGATCCATCAAATACTAGTTCAGCCTATGCTATCCAATTGTGCATTTGATTGTGAACTCTTGCATGGGTTATTAATTCTATTTGATTATTGAAATTATCACAATTTTATAGCATATTTTAACTCGTTTATGAATTTCCTTTGCCCTCTATATGATAAGTTGATTCACCCTATTCGATAATCAGCTCTTGAACTTATTATTTGTCTTGGTTATCAATCATTGAATTTGCTAAACAGGTTATGTTATTTGTTCTTGGTCATAGATCATTTCTGAGCCTATCAATTGACTTGGTTATTATCGCTTCAAATTCTGAACTGGAAATGAAATTCAATGTTTGATTGTTGATCAATATCGAGCTCATGTCGATTCAGCTATTGGTTCTATTGATTTATTGCCTATATTATTCCATTGTGTATTTGATGTTGAACTCTAATTTGAGTTATTGATTTTGTTTGGTTATTGAACCCTCACAATCGTATTGCATATTTTAACTAATTTACAAACTTTATTTGCCCTTGATGTTCATACTTACCAAACTTTTGAATTCGTTATATGATTCATCTCTCGTTTATTAGACTTTCTAAGCTCGTTATTTGATTTGTACTCGTTTATTGGACATTTTGATACTGAATATTGATTCATCTCTCAAATTATTGGACATTCTAGAATTTTTCATTTGAACTATCTCTTGATATCTTACCACTCCACTCCTAGCCATAACTCCTTATGAAGTCATCTGGACTTATCCTTAAATTTTTAATACATATAGGTGATTAAGTTTCTGGAATTCCATCAAGCTTGGAGATTTTCGATTGCTAACTTTAATGTATGAGCTTCTAGTAAAATGTGATGGTTGAATCACTAAAGTCATAGGAAGGATTATTTTGATATATGGTGGTGAAGAATTATTTTGAATACATGTCTATAGAATGATGTGGAATTAAAATTTGAAGTTCAAGTTGGAGACTCCTTGAGTTGGAGACATTTTGTTGAGATATTGGAAATTTATAATAGTTAGTAGTATCTATACATACTCATGAACTTATGATGTATTGAGATGTTATTGCAATACAGTTGGGCATCTTATGGAATATTGAAATTTTGAGGTTTGTAATGAGTATGTATTTGATCATGAAATGAATAAAAATTTCCTTGACAGCGTAAATTGAGAACTTTTTTAGAGCGTCTCCCCATTGGTAGAATTTCAGAATAATCTGCTGTGGAGATAATAATCCCAATCACCCACTTTATTTATATAGATTAAATTTCCAACAATATTGATATTTGTTTTCTATAGATTGAGATTTTATTCTGTGTGTATTATGAATAATTTTTGTGTAAATTGCACATTATTGTGTGTAATGTGAGATTCAATTCAAAGCAACATAACAGATTTAAAATATGTAATAATGTTATGTTTTAAATTGATAAATAATTTGATGGATTTTTAATGGAAGTTTCATCAGAACTTCAAAAACAAATTCAAACAACATACAATTCAAACGGATTTTTATTGGCAATCCATGGTAAAAGAAATAAACTAATAAAAATTAAATAATTAAAATTTCTAATTGTCGTTTATTGAAAAGAAAACCATGCCAAAAATTTGATCTTCCAACTACCAAAGTAGTGAAATGTCATAGGAAAAATCTTGCGAATTTTTTTTTCAACAACGACGTTACTAGAAAAATTTTCTGACGAGGATTTTCATAATAGATAAAGATAAGTTTGTTAAATGTTTTATGATTCTAGTGGATTTCTTTCGTTTTTGTTGGAATATATATTTCATTAAGAAAGTCAAATTTTCTTGTAGTGAAAAACCAAGTGAAACATAAAAATTATCACTAATAACATGTATTCGATGAAAAGCATTCAATTTATCACTACATAATTTAATAGTGACAAAAACCACTATTTTAAATCGTAACTATAGTTAGCGTATACGTAAAGGCGATAAAAGTTAAATGTCATTATGAATTGCGATCACAAGAGTTTCACGTCCATACATTATCTCTAAACATGTCTTACTAATTTTTATTTATGACAGTTTAGACACAATTTTCATCGTTTTAACGTGTGTTAAAACTATAATTGTGACAAAATAATCTTTTTTCACTTACTATGTGTGACTAATCATGTTATTCTTTGTATACTTTAACTAACTTTTATTTTTCTTGTAGCCAAAACATCATCGAATTTAGTTGGTTCGAGTATGAATCTTTAGAAAATAAATAAGTTCATCACGAATCTTAAACAATCAATAAAATTGTTCTAAATAATTAAAAAAATTATAGTTTCTAAAACTTTACTAAGAGCCTAATTGTAACGCCCCGGAATCCTAAAGCATCCACCCCTAGATTTGAAACATTACTCAACGAAAGGGGGAACTATCTAAAATTATAGTAGAAAAATTCATGACATCTCCTTCACATAAATGCCGTAACTTAACTTAATACAAACTAAAAATTTTTCAAAATTACAACTTAAAATCCGAGGGAGACATACAACTAATTACACAGCCCAAAAACATAATCAACTAACTTATACACAAATTCCAACATGTTCCGACTAATCAAAATACATTAACCAATATAATTAACAAGTCTAAAGATCTAATAGAAACCGAATCCAGTCTACCACCAGCATAATGTCCTTGTAACTTCAGGTGGATCCAGGAATTAATTTCCTACAATTTGTAGAATTAAAAGGGTGAGTCCACTGACTCAGCAAGGATTATAACCATAACCATGAAAAAGGATAGCTCAATCAATTATGTTGAAGGGATTCAAGATATCAATATGGAGTGAACAAAGAATAATTATTATCATGATTTCATAATCAATAATTTAGCCCAAAGGCTCAATAATAACAATTCGATATTCGCAACAACACATTCAATATCATGAAACAATTTGTGAGCTCAAATTTTTTTTAACAATGAATACGAATATCGAAATAAATATGGCTGGACTAGTTTTTGGTGGGTCTGTCACCCTTATCTCTCCAAAAATAACTTTTCTCCTTATTCTTCCAAACCATCCCTGAGTTATTACTCATGAAGATATTGAAACCACCTTTGAGTAGTTACTCATGAGGATATTTATAGGCACAGCCCCCGCAGCACAGTCGACCACGAGCTTAAGGATAATTCTCCGGAAACCTATCTCCAGGCTCTTTAGAATTACCCAACAGTAAAGAAGCCCCAAGGTTGAGATCGACGATCATTATCATTCCAATCTTTCCCCTTGAAGTTCCCAGGGCCCAACTTGTCATAATTCGTGGAGGTTTAGAACAAATAGAACATGTTCAAAATATTTAGCCACATTGGGGCACGAGTCTCAGAACAAACAGAACATGTTTAAAATATTTAGCCACATCGGGCGCGAATGCATATAGCCAATGGATTCAACAAACGATTCGAATTGGATATAACAATGAATTTATCAATGAATCATTAAACGAATAGTTGGAACATCGGATATAATAATGAGACTTTCATTGGATCAATAAACAGATACGTTGAGTATTGGAAGTAACGATTGGGTCGGATCATCGGACATAAGAAAAATCGTTTTCAATATCAAAACATTTAAAGGAAATAATATGTGGACTAAAAATAGCCAAAAGAGATTGAAAATGATTCAAAATGGCCACTAGAATGGGCGTCCTGGCGCCCGTTTAGGTGCTTGAGCGCCCAATAGCCAAAATGGCTATTGGAATGGGTGCTCAAGCGCTCAAATAGTGCCAAACAGTAAATTTTTTTTTTTTAACGAAAATTCTAGCAAAAATCTTGACCTACTTTTGGGTATGAAATATGTTACAAAATTTTGAAAAAAATGACTTTTAAGATAACCACTTTTGTCCAAGATTAAAGTTTCACGTGTTTTGTCCATAAATCTATTTTGTTATCACATTAAAATTTCAAATCAAAGATTTTAGATGTTATTAGGATTTTCTTATGTCCAATGGTTCCATAATCAATAAGGTAGGAAAATTCAAGGATCCAACAAGGAAGCAAATCAATAATCACTTCAAGTCCAAGATCAACAATAACAAGGTCAATCAAATCTCAATATTGAGGGAAGAATCATAACATGGATCATGGTAAAAGTCAAGAATGATCATAATCATAACCCTTACCTCTTGTCCTTAAGCTTTAAATTCCAAAAGTAGTCCAAGGATCTCTACTAGCCTCAAGTAAAATTACCTACAAATCATTTAAAAACTTGATTTCCATCTCAAAATCCATATAACCCATCTTATAAATTTAGCATAAAGCTTATAAAAGAAAAACTCTTATGGGAGAGTGTTTTCCCATACTTTTCCCCATTTAAATTTCTTCAATGCCTTGGAATGATTTAGGAGAGAAATGATATAAAAAGAGAATATTCATACATATGTGTGCGTGTATTGAAGGAAAAAGTGAGGAGATGAAGTAGAAGAGAAAAAAGAAGACTTAGTTCTTGCAATGAGAAAGTGTTTTATTTCATCTACACACACTTATTTATAGATGAGATTTAGGGATAAATTTGTAATTTATTAAGTTCAAAGCTTGGGTAGGAAGGTTGATATCTAAAAAAAATCTCTTCAAATCCTCCTTAGATATTCATTTGATATTATAAAGATTTTGCTAGATATTCATTAGATGTTATAGAGATTTGGCTAGATGTTCATTAGATATTATAAAGATATTCATTAGATATTAAAAGATTTTGCTAGATATTCATTAGATATTATAAAGATATTTATTAGATATATGCATATATATATATATGTATTGTTAGGTGGCAAATCCAAGATTTTAGGAGATTTTGATCTTCTAAAATCTTTCTTATATTTTCTTCTACATATAGACATATGCATATAGATACAGCTAGATATTTTGAAAACTAAAATTGGATTTATTGGGCCGAATTTTTGGGCCATAATTTATTGTTTTATCAGGTCAAAATAATATTTTGGGACGAGTTTTATCGAAATAAAATTTTTCATTCATAAATCAATATTTTTTCATCCTTGGAAAATTTGAATGGCTGTAAAGGAAATCATTTGTAATTGTGAAGGGATTTTACATTTTGAAAATGAGAATTTTAAAAATATATTTAGGGGAATTTTTTTATTGTTACACTAACTCAACCCTAAAAATTAGTTTGTGAGATAAGAATTGTCCAAGCCATATAAAGAGGCCACAATCCTTACGTTTTTCCATATAGGATTCTAAAAGACACTTCGGACACCAAGGAATTGAAGGTGAAGGATAATCAAATTGAGGCCATAAACGCAACAGAATAAAATCAAAGAAACAATCATCACATGAATATAACACAAATTATCCTTCAAGGATCCCCTATGGCCATAATTTTAGATTTCAAGAGAAGAAAATATACCTTGTGAACAAATATTTTTCTTCAAGGATCAAATTCTTCTCTTCAACAATCACCAATGGACTCTCCAAGTTCCTCCACCAATGAATCCTTCCAAGCAAACTCCATGGGAAGATCTAAAGTGCACCAACCGAAAACTCCAAGCAATGATCTCCAAGATGACACCAAATAGAAACCACAAGAGAAGTTTATTTCCAAGATATCCACAGGCCAAGTGAAACAAGCTTCTTCTCGAATTAGATGACTAGAAAATCCAATGAAGAAGAGAGGAATTTAAGGGAGGAAGAGACGGAGAAGAGGTGAGGGAAATTTGATCAAAAGAAAGGGAAAAAGACTTGTAAAAATTGTTCAATAAATAAACTCATAAAGTGGCCGGCCATGGGGCATTTATACACCCCCTTTTGGTCTCATGGTTACACTTTGAATGCTAAATTTGCCAACTTGGCAAATGCACATGAGATTAATTCCAAATTAATCTTAAACTCAATATTTGAATTTGAATTTGAATTTCATTTTCCTCTTATTTGATCTTAAATTCACATAAATTTGAATTTTATTTAGGCTTCTAATTAATCCATGTGGGCCTAATTAAATTAACTTCTTAATTTAATCTAAGCCCAATTAATTAGTTTAGTCTACTTGGTTTAAATTAGTTGACCTTTGACTATCAAATAGTCAACCTAGATTACTACTTAATTTAGGCTGCTTCAATTTAACAATTAAATTGATTTTATTGTATTTAAGCATTAAACATAATATTTTCCCAAATTCGACTATTTCAAAAATAGTCCTTCCTAATTTTTATTTTATTGATCTCAATAAATAAAAATTCTATAATTCCACAAAAACCAATTGGTTATTTGGACTTTTTGTGTAACTCTTAAGGTTCATCAATTAATTAGACATGGACTCATAATCAAACATTATGGTTTAAATTATAAATAATAATAAATATTATTCCGATTAATTAAACTCTTTTAATTAACCACTCATTTAAGAATCAATCTCTATTAAATTCTTAAAATATCCAATTTCTATAGATGATGGCTAGTCATGTCATCAAGGAGCCCAACTAACTTGGTGAATTAAATTCGGCATGAACCTATTTCTACTCTATGAGTTCCATACAAATACGACCCCCCTATTTTCCTTCTCCCAATTTAGGGTTTATGATCAAGATATTGATCAGCTCCCTAATAGCATAAATAACTATTGATCTATTGTTAATGATTGATTCCTTTCGTGACTTATAAGCTCTAAAACACCTTTCCAAATAGTCACGCTATCTTGTGCAGGGATTTTAATTGAATCGAATCACTATAGAAAGCATAGGAGATCATTTCACTCTACGAAATGAGTAAATGGATCCTCTTTTAGATTTCACAAACCTCCATGCTACGAGTGACTTAGACCTAAAAAATCACCCATTGAGATTAGCTAGGTAATCGGGTGAAGAATTAAAGTTTAAGTACTCATACACAAGGTTACCATGAATTTTCAAGTTTGTGGACTAATTATATGCACTATTGTAGGCTTTGGAGAATTTCCAATGCCGATGTGCCATTCTAGCTATCTTTTCGAGCTTCTCCTTTTGAGTCTTCAGTGGACTTATTCTTCTAATAAGCACCCGTGAACATGTACCAATAATACATCATCGTTCTCCTATGAAACGAGGAGAATCTCAAAACCATTTTGAGTTATACAACGTTGACTCAAGTCTCTCCAAACATATGATATCCTAGTATCATAAATTCTATGACTTGGAGTATTTTAATATCCCGACGACTGAGACATGTTTCATGATAGTCTAACCATTACTACCCTCATGTCCTGTAGTCATCATGTGATATTTAGGACTTCATACAAATGCATTCATAGATAATGAAAATTCAGTGCATGAGATGAATGTAGCTATGGTTTTAATATTGACTTTAATAAGATCATTTTTACATTAGAGTACATGAAAACCAAAATAGAATTGGCTGTAGGGCACTACTCTAATAATCGCCCACTTGTCCTAAAGCCAATTCCCAATGGTGTTGAGGCCCATCTTTTTAAGATGTCTTTTGAAGACCTTTTGCATTAGGGTTTTAGTCAATAGATCTGTTATGTTCTCTTATAAGGTAACTTTTTCCACTCTAATGTTGCCTCTATCAATAATCTCTCGGATCAAATAATAATACCTCATTATGTGCTTGGACTATTAATGAGATCTTGGTTCTTTAGCATGTGCAGTGGCTCCGTAGTTATCACAATAGATAACAACTGCGTTGGCAATACTAGGCACTACATTCAACTCTTGGATGAAGTTTTTCACCCATACACCTTCCTTTGCCGCATCAGATGTGGCTATACATTCTGCTTCAGTGGTAGAGTCTGTGGTCGTATTCTGTTTGGAACTTTTCCAACTTACTTCTCCACCATTTAGGCAAAACATGTATCAAGACATGGTTTTATGGGCATCTACATTGGATTAGAAACCAAAATCTGAAAACCATTCAAGTTTCAATTCACCATTGCCGAATACAAGAAACAATTCCTTAGTCCTTCTCAAGTACTTCAAAATAGCCTTTACGGTAATCCAGTGCTTTTCTCCTGGATTTTCCTGATAGCGACTCGTTATGCTCAAAGTGTGAGCCACATCGAGTCTCATACATAGCATGACATACATGATGCTTCCTATAGTGGATGTATAGGATATGTGGGACATCTTTTCTCTCTCTTCCTCAGTCTTTGGGGCCATAGACTTAGAAAGACAAAGACCATGTCCCATAGGAATGAATCCTCTTTTGGAATTTCTTATATTAAATCTTTCTAATATCTTATCTATGTACGCAGTTTGGGAGAGTTCAAGCAATTTTTTTTATCTATCTCTATATATTTGTATTCCCTACATAAGATGTATCTCCCAAATCTTTCATGAAAAATTGAGTAGACAACCAAGCCTTAGTATACGGTAACATTCCGACCTCATTACCAATGAGAAGGATGTCATCTATATAAAGTACTAAAAACTGTATCGTATTCCCACTAATTTTCTTATACACACATGGTTCATATATATTTTTTATGAAGCTAAAACTTTTGGCCATCTCATCAAAATGTATTTTCCAACTGCGGGATGCTTGTTTTAGTCCATAAATGGATTTTTAGAATTTGCAAAACTTTTACTTGCTCCTACTAGATATAAAGCCCTCAGGTTGCTCCATATAGATTTTTTTGTCAATATTTCCAAAGAGAGGTGATCATCATGTCTATTTACCATATTTCATAGTCATAATATGCAACAATGGTTAGCATGATCTTAATGGATTTAGGCATAGCAATTGGCGAGAAGGTTTCCTCTGTTAGAGTAGTGCCTCGCAGTAAATTAAATTTGGCTTGTAGTAAAAGCTCTTATTTAAACGATCTTATTTTTACAATATAAATAAAATGGCCATCTTTTTCATATCCTTGTGAATTGTCTTATCAATAATAGATATGGAAGAAACCCTCTAGATTATATAAGGCTATGAGGCTAGGTCACGCATATACCATCGATCATAAAATTAGTCTCTAGATGCCTTGATCTCAAATTCTCCAAGTCCTAGAATCTTTGAAACGAGGACATCTTAGATTTAGATAGACTTCCACTAACGATACATAATTCAAGGGGTTGAATTGTTATCCCGTTTCATGGGTAATTGGTATAGTGGACACCAGTACTTGTTAGTGGGTGCTTGTTAGAAGAACAAGTTCATTGAGAGACTCGATGTAGAGAATCCCATGATATAGCCACAGCGGTGATGAATTATTCTTTATCTTATGATAGTGCACATAATTAGTCCTTAAACTTGAGAGACTATGGTAACCTTATGGTAGGTCCTTGCTCTTTGATGTGCATCTCGATCACTTACTAGCGGATGGCATAAGGTGCATATTGGGAACAAGCTATCTACGCATATAAGTTTGTAAGTTCCAAGAAAGGATCCATTTTCTCATCTTGATGAACGAGAATATTTTCTATACTTTCTATAATGATCAATTTAAGAAAATCCTTGCGCAAGGCGGTGTGTCAATTTTTCCAAAGTCCAGAACAAACTAATCGATCACTAACAATAGATGCATAGTTATTGGGCTATTAGGGACGCCGAAAATATCTTAATCCTAGGCCACAATCGGGAGATGGAAACGGAGAGATCGTATTTGTATGGTATGCGTAAGTAGATGAGGTTCACATGAATTAATTCACCAGTAAATTGGGCTCCATAGGCTTGAGGTTAGACATCGATTATGGAGATTGGGTTCTTTAGAATTAATTGAGATTAATTCTATAAGTTTAATTAATCATAAATCGTAAATAGTTACGAGCTCATGCTTAAGTAATTGATGAACCTAGAGGGTCACACCCTTCCTCGACATAATCCTCGAGGTGAATTTAATGAAAATTCTCTAATTAGATTAGAGAGAAATAGCCTAAATCGGTTTTAAGCTAAAGAAGAGGAATTTTCACAAAAAGTCAAAATGTTTGACCTAAGTCAAAGTGGGTCTTCTTGGATAGATTAATTTGATGTATCAAATTAGTCTAACTAAATTAATTATTAATTTAATTCAATTAATTTCAACAGTTGATTTTAATTGATCCAAGTAGAAAAATAAAATTGGAGAGAGAATTTAATTTCATAAATATCAAGTTGGAGAACCATGTGGCATTTTAATTAAAGTGTTAATTAAAGTACCACATAGAATATCCTACTTGAACGCCATGTGGACCATTGGAATTTAAAAGGAGGATCTTGATCCTTCCCTCCAACTTCCATGCCATCTAGAACTTCAAGTGGGATATAAAATAACTACCATCACACTAAATACACACCAATGGCCAAAACTTTAGCAAGAAAAATTTGAAAAATTTTGAAATATTCTCTCTCCCTCCAAAATCAATTTTCTTTTCATCTTCTCCATTAAATCTTCATCCCGAAGTTTAGATCTAACCATAAACTTGAGAGGATTTAAAAGAGGAAATGTGGATCCAACATCAAAGTGTAAATCCACCTAAGAGATTGAAGAATCATGAGTTGATTCAAGCAATCAAGGTCACGACACTGAAGTGATTTTGGAAAAGCTTTCGGTCCTATGAAGATTTGATTGAAGATCAAGGAAATTCTTCAAGAGTTGGGATAGATCAAGCCTTGAATTGGATAATCAAGTGGATCAAGAGTTGATCAAGTGGAGAAAAGAAATTTTCGGTCTCCTCTCTAAGTTCACGGCCGGATTGATTTTTCAATAAAATCAAAGTAATCTCCTCACCTCTAAATCTATATCTATGCTCATATGGTGATCCTTGAAGGTTTAGGCTATTAATTCATGTTTGATTAATGTAATTTTATGTTTATTCCACTGTAACTTTGATTGATTTGCCTTACCTTCATCTTCAAGTGGTATCCAAGCCAAGCATATGAGCTTGATTTAAATTTCGTTAAAACATTGATTCATGTGATGGATAAATGTTAGATTCAGTGATCTTGATTCAATTTGATGAATTGGAGGTCACTAAATAGTGCTTGTGGCTTGGATCTATGTGAATTTTGTGATAATTGATGCTATATGTTGATCTAGCATGATTTGAATTCAATTTGATTGAATATTGGAATTGTCGGTGTTGATCTTTTGATTAGATGTGGAATTAATGTGAATTACTGTAATTAATTATTTTAAAATTATTTGAAAACATTTAGGAGATGAATACATATATATTGGACTAGATCTAATATAGATTGGATAAATAATTACATAAATTAGAGCATGAAAATTATGTTTTGAACATATTCAGGTTTCTGGAAAATGTGTGCACTGTGCTCTAGGGTTTGGTCCTTTTCGATGCCCTATATGATTTTATTTTTGTGCTCCTTGATTTTTTAAATCATCTACCATGTGTTGGGAACCTATGGTTTAAATTTGGTCATTTTTGGAATCAAGGAGAATTTTCTAAAAATCTTTGAATTAGCACTACCGAACAGACCCGAGAGTGCTATGTCTGTGCACCAAACCTACTGTAACTCAGTTCTTTCATGCTCTAATTGATATTATTTTGTGCTTCTTGATTTTCTAAGTCATCTATTATGTTTTGGAAACATGTGGTTCAAATTTGGTGATTTTTAGAGTTAAAAACAAGTTTCTAAAAATTCTTGAATAGGGCTACCGATTAGACCAGAGAATAAGTCAAGAAAAAGTTTCTTAATGTATTAATCTGACTTTTGATGTGATTTGATCTCCCAGAATGTTTTAAATCATCCCCAAGGTATTGGTGGATTTTAGAAACCTTAAGGTGATTTAAAACTAAGTTTGATTCCACATTTAATTGATGATTTACATTATACAATTTCTAGTGGCAAAACAGTGGCATATGATGCACTAATTTGCTTTTAATTATATGTTCATGTGATGAATATTTAATTAATTGTTGTTCATTTAATTTCAAGCATTTATATGATAGATATTTGATATTGAATAGATGTATGGGATGATTATAAGCTTCATTAAAATGGTTTTAATGAATTCATTTATTGATTGGATTTGTAATTAAATAGGGCTTGCATGCCTCATTTCCATCTTATAATGAGAGTAGATTTAGGATGGTAAGGTCTTCTTTTTCTTCTGATTGAAGGCCAAAAATGCATAGTATATCTTGTAATCAAGAAGAAGAAGATGAAGGAATTCAAGATATGAAAGCGATGTATGCATGGTGATGTATATGTAATAGATATGATCTATCCATTTAATTACTTACCTAAAATCACTAAGTAATGCACTAATGGCTCTACGCGTATTATTTAATCAAGGCTCATAATCATCCACCCTAGGAGCATGTCAAGTTGTTTTATTTACTTATTTATAATTATTATCCTTGTGATGTATGGTGATGCATGCTTATGATAGATAACCTAAATAAGAGTAAATAAAACGTTGATGAGGTCTTGACAATTTTTCAGAAACCCTCACTTAGAAAGTTTAAGTATTTTTTGCAAGAAAAATATTATTAAGTTATAATGGATAAATTAAATTGGATTTAATGTTTCATGCCTTCCACCAATAAGTAAGTGGCATGAGATGATATCGGGTGGGTACGTTAGCTGCATCTCGTGGGACGTGCCTATTTGAAAAGCTGTGATCACTACTTTAAGCATATAATGCTTTTTTAATTAATTCAATTATGACATTTGCTATGTCTCATGGGATGACCGTAATTGAGTTAATTGTAAAGAAAGATTGGTGGGTCAAACTTAACATTGAATCGTATAGATGGCTATGTCTTGTGGGTCTATACGAAAGATAAGGCAAAATATTTTAGGGGTTGCATAGATGATACAATTGGTAAAGTAAGTTACTTACCTAAGGAGTTCTTTATAGATGGCTACGTCTCGTGGATTTATAAATAATTTCTAAAGGCCCTAGAACCCACTAGAAAATATAATTTCCCGAATTTTGTGAGAGGGCATAAAATTTGAAGAAAATAGTGGGAGGTAACTCATAATATAAGACCATATCATGTTTAATAATATTGCTTAAATAAATGTTTATATTCTCTTCTTCGCTTTTGTAGATTTTTTAAATCAACAAATTCAAATGGCTAAAAATTCACTCTCCGTTATTTTGGAAACCAATAAACTCAATAGTCCCAACTATAGTGATTGGCTTAGAAACTTAAAAATTGTGCTTGATTCCGAAAGAGAACTTATGTCTTGACTCAAAGTCCCATTCAATGCCCTCCCCGATGATGCAACAGAAGACATACGAGAAATCGTCAATCGTTGGCAGGAAGATGATCTTCAAATTCGATGTCTAATATTGGCACAATGTCAAGTGAGCTTCAAAGTCTTACGAGCACATGAAGCATGCTAGTGAGATAAACATACACTTGGAGGAATTGTACTCGGTGCCAACACATTACAAACGCTTTAATACCTCCAAGGAATTATTTAGGGCCCATATGATTGAAGGATCAAGTGTTCACAAGCATGGTTTAAAAATAATTTTTTAATTGAAATGCTCAGGAAACTTGATGTTGTTATGGATAATGATTTTTACATAAACTTGATCCTTCAATCATTGCCAAGCTCATTTGACCAATTCGTCATGAATTTTAACATGAGTAAACTCGATGTGACAGTTAGCGAGTTAGTTAATATGCTTGTCACGGCTGAGTCTACTATGAAGAAAGACAAGACGGTATTGGTTGCTTCAACCTCGAAGGCTCAAAAGGCCAAAGCGGGAAAAAAAAAGAAAAGTTCTTCTAAAGCGAAACAAGCTCCAAAACAATCGGGTGGAATAAAAAAGAAAGCCAACACTAAAGAGGACAAATGCTTTTATTGTGGAGAAATTGGGTATTGGAAGAGAAATTGTAAGAAGTATTCGGCTTCTTTGAAAAATGGCATGTTTTTTGTTGAAGTTAATCTTTCGATTAACAGCGATACATGGATATTTGATACCGCATGTGGTTCTCACCTGTGTAAGTCGTTGCAGGGGGTGCGGAGGCCAAAAAGACTAAGTAAAAGGGATATGATCCTTAGGATGGAAAACGGTGTAAGAGTTGACACCGAAGCCTCAGGCCTAATTACTATAGCTTGTAATAATCAAAAGTTAGAATTGAATAATTGTCTCTTTGTACCATTCTTATTAAAGAATATCATTTCAATCCCTGTATTGGATAAAGAAAATTATGAATTTTTTTTGCAAGAATGAAAAGTATTTTCTTTCTAAAGATGGTTCTTTCATTGCTATCGGTACACTAATCAATGGGCTTTACACCTTAGATTCTAACTTTATATTACTGCAAATTCAACAAGAGAACAAAAAAAAGTTAGATGACCATAACCAAGCATGCTTGTGGCATGCTAGACTTGGGCACATTTCCAAGAATAGGATAACTAGGTTGGTTGTCTTAGGGTCACTTTTTATTAGTGACATTGAGGAGTTGCCAACTTGCGAGTCTTGTTTAAAGGGAAAGATGGCTAAGTCACCATTTGTTGGACAACCAGAACGTGCTACCAAAACATTAGAATTAGTTCATACGGATGTATGCGGGCCACTAAAAGTTAGTGCTCGAGGTAGTTATAATAACTTCATTACATTCACCGATGATTATACACGTTTGGGGTGGGTGTTTCTTATAAAGCAAAAGTCTGAAGCTTTTGAAATTTTCACGGTGTATAAAAATAAAGTAGAGAAACAATTTGAACTAAGTACAAAAACTCTTCAATCAGATCGAGGAGGTGAATACTTAAGTGACAAGTTTTTTGGTTATTTGGAAAAAAATGGAATTATCTCACAATGGACTCCTCTTGCTACACCACAGTTGAATGGGATGGCAGAATGTAGAAATCGTACCTTGTTAGACATGGTACAATCTATGATGAGTTTCACAGACCTTCCTTTTTCATTTTGGGGTTATGCCCTTGAAACGGCAACGAAATTACTAAACATAATACCTTCTAAGTCAATGCCTAAAATGCCACATGAGATATGGTACAATAAAGCGCCCCCATATTCTTATTTGAAAGTATGGGAGTCTCCTGCTTATGTCAAAAGACTAGTGGGAGATAAGTTGAATGCTAGATCCACTTTGTGCAGATTTCTGGGTTATCTCATAGAGTTTGCGAGTTATTACTTTTATGATCCTTCAGAATAAAATGTGTTTGTTTCGAGAAATATCACTTTTTTTAGAAAGAGTTTCTATTAGATAGAAAATGCCAAATCGTGAAACTTGATGAAGTCCACAATTAAGAAGAAAATCAACAACCAATAAAAGCAGATGAACCTCAAAGCAAACAACTTCCTAAAAGGTCTGATCGGATTCGAAGGGAACCCGAAAGGTTCAAATTTTTTCATGAAATCAGTCAATCAAATAGCGATCCAAAGATTTATGAGAAAGTCGTGTCAGACATGGATTCGAGACACTGGCAACAAATTATGCAGTCCGAAATGTACTCCATGTACTCCAATAAAGTTTTAACCTTAGTTGATCCACCAGAGGATATAGTACCCATTATATGTAAATGGATCTTTAAGCGTAAGCTAGGGTTTAATAGAGAGATTTTGACATATAAGGCAAGATTGGTGGCTAAAGGATATACCCAGTGACCGAGTATAGACTTTGAGAAAATCTTCTCGCCTGTCGCGATGCCTAAATCCATTAAGATACTACTTGCTATAGTTGTATATTATGACTATGAGATATGACAGATAGATGTGAAAATCAATTTTCTTAACGGTAACCTCGATAAAGAAATCTATATGGAGCAACCAGAGGGCTTTATATCCAGTAGGAGCGAGCAAAGGGTTTGCAAGCTCCAAAGGTCCATTTATGAACTTAAGCAAGTGTCTCGAAGTTGGAACATACGTTTTGATGAGACAGTTAAAGGATTTGGCTTCATAAAAAATGTATATGAGCCCTGTGTGTACAAGAAGAGTAGTAGGAGTACGGTACAGTTTTTAGTACTTTATGCAGATGACATCCTACTCATTGGGAATGATGTGGGAGCCTTAGAGTATACTAAAGCATGGTTGTCTACACAATTCTTCATGAAAGATTTGGAAGGGGCATCTTTTGTAGTGGGAATACGGATCTATAGAGATAGATCAAAAAGATTGTCGAGACTCTCCCAAAGTCCGTACATAAATAAAATACTAAAGAGGTTTAGTATGGAAGAATTCAACCAAGGGTTCATCCCTATGAGACATGAATTACATCTCTCTAAGTTTATGGCCCCTAAAACGGAAGAAAAAAGACGTAGGATGTCTAGCATACCTTATGCTTCTGTTATAGGGAGCATAATGTATGCAATGCTATGTACCAGACTGAATGTAGCATACGCTCTAAGTGTTACGAGCCGCTTTCAATCCAATCCCGATGAGAGTCACTAGAGTGCCGTGAAGACAATTCTCGAGTACTTAAGAAAAACTAAGGAATTGTTTCTTGTTTATAGCGATGGAGAATTGAAACTGGAAAGATTTTTGAATTTTAGTTTCCAATCCAATGTAGATGACAGTAAATCCATTTCTGGATTTATATTTTGCCTTAATAGTGGTGCCATAAGTTGGAAGAGCTCCAAGCAAGATACTACAGCTGATTCAACTACTAAGACAGAATATATAGCAGCATCAGATGCCGCAAATGAGGGTGTTTGGACGAAAAACTTCATCCAATAGTTAGATGCAGTTCCTAGCATGGCGGAGCCTATTGTCATCTTCTGTGACAACAATGGAGCCATCGCGCAAGCAAAAGAGCCAAGTTCTCATCAGCGATCTAAGCACATAATGAGGCGTTATCATTTGATCTGCGAGATCATTGATACATGCGACATTACAGTGGAATTCATTGCCTCATAAGAGAATATAGCAGATCCACTGACTAAGTCGCTTACCCAAAAGGTCTTTGAGAGACATCTTGAGAAGATGGGCCTAAGGACTATGAGTAATTGGCTTCAGGGCAAGTGGGAGATTGTTAGAGTAGTACCCTGCAGCTAATTAAATCTGGCTTGTAATAATTGCTCTTGTATAAATGATTTTATTTTTGTAATATAAATAAAATAGTCATCTTCTTCATACCCTCGTGAATTGTCCCATCAACAATCAATATGGAAGAATTCCTCTAGATCATATAAGGCTAAAAGGCTAGGTCACGTATATAATGGTGATTATGAAATTAGTCTCTAAATGCCTTGATCTTAAATTTTTCAAGTCGTAAAATCTTTGACACAGGGACATCTTAGATTTGGACAGACTTGCACTAATGATGCATAATTCAAAGGGTTGAATTGTTGCCCCATTTCATAGGTAATCGGTGTAGTGGACACCAGTGCATGTTAGTGGGTACTTGTTAGAAGAATAAGTTCACTGAGAGACCCGATATAAAGAATCCCATGAGATAGCCGTAGTGGCATTCAGTAATAGATTATTCTCTATCTTACGAGAATGCATATAATTAGTCCTTAGACTTGATAGACCATGGTCACCTTCTGGTAGGTCCTCACTTTTTGATGTACGTCTCAATCACTTACTAGTGGATCGCATGAGGTGCACATTGGGAATAAGCTATCTATGCATAGAGGTTTGTGAGTTCCAAGAAAGGATCTGTTTCCTTGTCTTGATGAACGAAAATATCTCCTATGTTTTCTGTGATGATTTGATTCAAGAAAATGCCTGCGCAAGGTGGTATGTCGATTTGGAAAAGAGTTTCCAAAATCTAGAACACAAACGAATCTATCATTAAGAATAGATGCATAGTTATTGGACTATTAGGTTCACACGAATTAATTCACCAATAAATTAGGCTCCGTAGGCTTGAGGTCAGACATCAACTATGGAGATTGGGTTCTCTAGAATTAATTGAGATTAATTCTATGAGTGATTAATTAAATTGTTTAATTAATTGTAAATCGTAAAGAGTTACGAGCCCATGTCTAATTAATTGATAAATCTAGAGGGTCACACCCTTCCTTGACATTATCCTTGGGGTAAATTTAATGGAAAATCTCTTAATTAGATTAGAGAAAAATCGCCTAAATTGGTTTTAGGTTAAAGAAGAGGATTTTAACTAAAAGTCAAAATGTTTGACCTAAGTCAAAGTGGGTCTTCTTGGACAGATTTATTTAATGTATCAAATTAGTCTAATTAAATTAATTATTAATTTAATTCAATTAATTTCAATTGTTGATTTTAATTGATCCAAGTAGAAGAATTAAATTGGAGAGAGAATTTAATTTCATAAATGTTAAGTTGGAGAACTTTAATTAAAGTGTTAATTAAAATATCACATGGAATATCCTACTTGGATGCCATGTGAACCATTGGAATTTAAAAAGAGGATCTAGATCCTTCCATCCAACTTTTATGCCAGCTAGGACTCCAAGTGAGATATAAAATCACTACCATCACACCAAACACATACAATATGGCCGAAAATTTAGCAAGAAAAATCTGAAAATTTTGAAATATTCTCTTTTCCTTCAAAATCAATTTCCTCTTCATCTTCTCCATTAGATTTCATCTCAAAATTTAGATCTAACCATAAACTTAAGAGCATTCAAAAGAGGAAGTGTAGATTTAACATCAAAGTGTGAATCCACCTAAGAGATTGAAGAATCAAAAGTTGATTCAAGCAATCAAGGTCACGGCATTGAAATAATTTGGGAAAAGCTTTCTGTCCTATGAAGATTTGATTGAAGATCAAGGAAATTCTTCAAGAGTTCGGGTCGATCAAGCCTTGGGTTGGATAATCAAGTGGATCAAGAGGATCAAGAGTTGATCAAGTGGAGAAAAGAAATTTTCGGTCTCCTCTCTAAGTTCACGGCCGAGTTGATTTTTCAATAGAATCAAGGTAATCTCTTCACCTCTAAATCTAGATCTATGCTCATATGGTGATTCTTAAAGGTTTACTCCTAGCTTGCACTTGAAGATCTATTTGCAACCATTGGTACAATAGCCTCGGGTGAATCAACTAAGGTCTAAACTTTATTGGAGTACATGGAATCAATTTCGGATAGCAGTGCTTCTTCCCAACTCATAGGTCTTTGGATCACTATCTGTTTGACCGGTTTCATGAAGGACTCCATATCTCTCTGGCTCCTTTCTTATACAGTCAGACCTTCTTAGAACTTTTGTGATAATTGGTTCTTTTACTTCCACTAATTGTGAGTTCTCTTGATTACCATGAACTTCATCAAGTTCAATGATATCACCCTTTTTATCTAATAGAAACTCTTATTCCAATAAGGTAGCATTCCTTGAAACAAATATCTTTTGTATAAGATAGATTTTGAATCCAACTTATCTCCCACTAATTTCTTAACATAAGCGGGAGACCCCCATACTTTGAGGTGTGAGTATGAAGGAATTTTATCATACCACATCTCATGCAGTGTTTTGGGCACTGACTTTGAAAGTACTATATTTAGTAGCTTGACTGTCGTAGTGAGAGCATAACCCCAAAAATAAAAGAGAAAGATTTGTGAAACTCATCATAAACCGTACTATGTCTAATAAAGTACAATTTCTATGTTCCGATACACCATTGAGTTGTGGTGTACCTGGAGAAATTCACTGTGAGAGAATCCCATTATTTTTTAGATAATTGGGAAATTCTTCACTTAATTACTCGTCTCCTCGATCGAATGAAAATGTTTTAATACTTAGTTCAAGTTATTTCTCTACTTCATTCTTATATTCTTTGAACTTTTCAAATGCTTTGGATTTGTATTATAAGAAACACTCTTCCAAAGCAAATATAATCATTGGTAAATGTAATTAAGTAGTTGAAACCATCTCTTGCACTAACTTTTAGTATCCCGCATACATTTATGTGAACCGATTCTAATAGACTTGTAGCATGCTTTGGATGACCTTTAAAATGTAGCTCGGTCATTTTTCCCTTTAAACAAGATTCACAAATAGGTAACTCCTCTATATCACGTATAGAAAGTGAACTCGAGATTACTAACTTGCTAATCATGTTCTTGGAAATGTGCCCAATCTAGCATGCCACAAATATGCTTGATTTCGGTTATCCATTTTTCTTTTATTGCTTTGTTGAACTTGACATAATGCGAAGTTAGGGTGTATAACCTATTTGTTAGTGTTCTGATTGCCATTAAAAAACATCCTTTTGCAACAAAACACATTCCATTCTTGAAAGAAAATTCATAATTCTCTTTGTCTAAAATAGGAATAGAAATAATGTTATTTAATAGCGACAATATGTAAAGACATTCTTTTAAAACTAACTTCATATCACTAAAAGCTAAAGTAAGTTGGCCTGAGGCTTCGCCATCAACTCTTGCACCGTTCCCCATCATTAGGATCATATCCTCTTTACTTAGCTTTTTCACTTTATAGCTCGATCATTTTTCCCTTTAAATAAGATTCGCAAATAGGTAACTCCTCTATATCACTTATAAAAAGTGAGCCCAATGTTACTAACTTGCTAATCATGTTCTTGGAAATGTGCCCAGTCTAGCATGCCACAAATATGCTTGATTTCGGTTATCCATGTTTCTTTTGTTGCTTTGTTGAACTTGACATAATGCGAAGTTAGGGTGTATAACCTACTTTTTTTTTTTTTGAAAAATACGTGGGTGGGCCTGGGATTGCCAGTCGGCCGTTACCCACGATGCCTGCGTACCACGGGGAGAAATTGTCCCCCGGGATCAAGCCACACGCAGTTCTTGAATTTTATTGATAACAAGCACAGAAATTTAAACCAGGGGTGCTAACACTCTATACAACATAGATCTACGAGTAATTAAGGGAAGACTCTTCCCCCACCATCAACTTGCATCATTTTTACATCTATCGATCTAATTCAAAGTGACAAAAATGCCACTGCCCCAAAAAAAAAAAAAAA
>JACFYI010003575.1:296976-307699 GCA_014898755.1 Handroanthus guayacan | reverse complement strand
TTTCGGCATCAACTCTTGCACCGTTCCTCATCCTTAGGATAATATCCTCTTTATTTAGCTTTTTCACTTTATCTATGCCCTAAACGAGTTGCAGAGGTAAGAATCACAAATGGTATCAAATACCCATGCGTCTTTGTTAACCGAAATATTAACTTCAACAAAGAACATACCATTTTTAATGGAAGCGAGATACTTCTTACAGGTTCTCTTCCTGTGCTCGACCTCTCCACAGTAAAAGCATTTGTCTTTTTTAGTATTAGCTTCTTTTTTTTTCTTAATTCCACCCATTGCCTTGGTGGCTTGTTTCCCTTTTGAAGAAGAACCCTTCCTCTTGTTCCCCCTCTTGCCTTTGCAGGCCTCTAGGGTAGATGCAAGCATTACTAGCTTGTTCTTCTTCATAATAGACTCTACAGTGACCAACATATTAATAACTTTGTTAATTGTCACCTTAAGTTTACCCATGTCGAAGTTCATTATGAATTGGTTGAATGAGCTAGGCGATGATTGAAGGATCATGTCGATGTATAAATTATTATCCATAATGACATCAAGTGTGCAAGTCTTTCAATTAAACTTATCATTTTCAAACCATGCTCGTGAATACTCGATTGTTCAACCATTCATGCCCTGAAGAGTTTTTTACAAGTATTCAGGCGTCTATAATGCGTTTGCATCGAGTACAGTTCTTCTAAGTGCACGAAGATGTCAGTGGCATAATTCATATGTGGCATGCTTCACATGCTCATGAGTCTTCTGCAGCTCATTCGACATCAATACCAACATAAGACAGTGGGTCTGAACATCATCATCCTCCCAACATTTGATTGTTTCTTATATGCCTTCTGTTGCAACATCAGGCGTATTGTCGAATGGACTTTGTTTTAAAACATAGGTCCATTTTATGGATTAAAGAATTATTTTCAAATTGTGAAACCAATCACTATCGTCAGGACCGGTTAGTTTATTGGTTTCCAAAATGGCGAATGGGTTCTTAGCCATTTTGTGTTAATTTTCAAAAAATCTACAAAAGTGAAGAGGAGAACAGAAGCATTTATTTAGTCAATATTTTAAAAAAACATTATATGGTCATTAATCTTGAATTATCTCTACTATTTTCTTCAAATTTTATGCCCTCTCATAAAATTTGAAAAATCTAATTTTCTAGTGGGTTTTAATGACTCAGCGTATTATTTATAGATTCACAAGACGTAGCCATCTCCAGACAATCCTAAAGTAGGTAATTTACTTTACTAATTGTATCAACCATGCACCCTTAAAATATTTTGCCTAATTTTTCGTATAAATCCATGAGATGTAGCCATCTATATTATTCAATGTTAAGTTTAACCGACCAATCCTTATTTATAATCAATTCAATTGTGGACATTCCACGAGACATAGCCAATGCTTTAATCAAATTAATTCAAAGAGCATCTAATGCTTTTAAGTAATACGCGTAGCTTTCCAAATAGGCGTATCTCACGATACGTAGCCAATGCACCCTCTTGGTAGCATCTCCTGTCACTATCTTATTGGTGGAAGGAATGGAACGTTAAACATAGTTTAATTTGTCCATTGTAATTTAATATTATTTTTCTTTGAGAAAATATTTAGATTTTTTAAGTGAGGGTTTGTAATAAAAAAAAATAAAAATCAAAACTTCATCAATGTTTTATTTAGTCCTATTTAGGTTATCTATCCTAACCATGCATTACCATACATCACAAGGATAATAAACTTAAATAAGTAAATAAAACAACCTAGCATACTTTTAGGGTTGGACGATTATGAGCCATATACCAAATAATGCACTTAAAGCCATTAGTACATTACTTTAAGTGTTTTAAGTGAGTAATTTAATGGAATAGATCATATCTATACATATGCATCACCATGCAAACATGGCCTTCATATCTTGAACTTCTTAATCTTCTTCAACTTGATTACAAAATTAACCATGTATATATGGCCGTCAAGAAATAAAAGAAGATCTCATTATCCTAATGACTACTCTCATTATAAGATAAAAAGAAGGCATGCAAACCCCATTTAATTACAAACCCATCCAATCAAATTGAATGTTTAAAACCATTTTAAAGGCTCATAATCATCCCAAGCACCAAATTAAAATCATCCATTCATTACATAAATGCATGAAAATAAATTTACCTGATATCTAACAAGTGGTCATCATATGAACACAAAGTAATTCTCAACAAGCGCATCAAATGCAACATGAAGATTCAACAACTTAATCATTGTATCAGTGGCATTAAATTTGGAATTCAACCAATCCTTACATCATCCTTATGCTTTCCAAAAATCACCAACACTTTGGACATGATTTAAAGCACCAAAGAAGTTCAAAATATAATCAAAATAACGCAAAATGTAACAAAAACAGCCATTGCAAAAACTGTTTCGTAAAAAGTAACCATGAGCAGTAACGTTGAACAGTATTTTTTTATTTTTCCTTTTTTTTTGGTGTTTCAAATCAAACTTGATTAGGTGTTAAATTTTCTAGGTCTTGTCCGCCAATTTCTCATCTTTTCTATGCTAATGCCTCACTATTTTTTGTATGGCTAATGATGTTGATGCACATTCAATTGAGCAATGCCTGCAAACATTCTCAAATTGGCTAGTCAAGATGTTAACAAAGAGAAATCCTTCATCCACTTTAGTAGGAACACGGACCCACAGTCCAAAATTCACATACAAAACCTACTTTGGATCAAAGAATGTCTTCACAATGCCAAACAACTTGGATTTATGTTTTGCAAACTTATCTAGAATGACTGCATTTAACAAGGTTGTTGAGAAAGTTAGAGACTGTCTTAGTGGCTGGAAGAGTAGGTATTTATCTCAAGCGGATAGAGGCATCCTTATTAAGGCTATAGCACAAGCCATCCCCACACATTATTGGCATCCTTTCTTCTTCCTAAGAAGATTTGTTACAAGCTGGACAGCATGATGCTACAACCTTGGTGGAAGGGTTCAAATGAAAATAAATGTTTTGTGCTTAAATGTTGGGATTCTATTTGCCTCCCCAAAAATGCCGGTGGTCTTGGTTTTCGGAAGATAGTTGACTTCAATATAGCTTTTCTGTTGAAATTGGCATGGAATGTTGTTAATGAGGATTAAAAAATGTGGGTTAATGTGCTTCAACATAACTATGTTCGCAATGGTAATCTACTGAAAATGGAATGCTGCCCGTAAAACTCTTCTTGGGTTTGGAAAGACATTTTCAAATACAAACCGCTACTGCTACGTCACTCATGTTTCGCTATGGGTCCCCTCTCTTACTGGTTTCATCCCTAAACCCAAGGAACCGTCCATCCTGGATTGCACTGGTGATCTATCAGTGCAAAGCCTTCTCAACTCAGATGTGAATGTTGGAACTCAACCTTTCTTGATTCCTTATTCGATGAGAACTCAGCTTCTGCAGTTGCGAAAGTTCCAATATTCACCATGCTGACTAGAAGCCTCATTTGGACCTCCTCCTAGTCAGAGGTCTTCTTTACTAATGATGCTTTTCATACTGTCATTTCAACTAAAATTGACTCTTCTCCCTCGAGAGTTAGTTTCGATTGGATGATCTCATGGAAAGCTGATCTCCATAATGTCACAAAGTGCTTATTTGGAAAATTTTGAACAATGCTCTCCCCACTAAATCTAAACTCGATTTTTTATCAAACTTTGGTGATATTTCCTGACTTTTATGCGACTCTAGCTCAGAAACGCTTGATCATATTTTTCTTTACTGTCCTTTAGTGAGGAATATTTGGTTTTACTCTAACTGGAATTTGTGTATTAATAACTTTTATTCTTGGCTAATTGCTGATTGGATTTATCTTGTTTTTTATCGCAGGAATGATTTCATACCTAATCCCAATTTGCGTAAAGAGTTCTTCATATTTGCTGCCACTATTTTTGAAGTTGTCTGGAGAACTCGAAATAGGACGCTGCATGAAAATTCCACTCCCTGCCCATCTACTACATTGAATACTATTTACAGATCCTTTAATGAGCACCTGATGGCGCAAAACTCCATCAAAACTTCAACACTACATGGTGGACTCGTTGCTGTTTGGAAAAGGCCAAAAAAGGGCTCAATCAAGGTTAATGTCGACAGTTCATTTAAAGATAGCTTTTTTGCCAGTGCTATCATTGTCCGGGATTCGAATGGCTCTATTCTTGGTCCCACACTAGAAATTACCAATGTTCTAGTTCAACTACAGCTTAAGCACATGCCTCACTCTTGGCTGCTCAATGGCTTAATGGTTTGGATGAACAATATATTACTTTTGAGAGTAACAATCTGAATGTTATCTCCTTTGTTCTTTCGAAGGCTGATGTCGTGGACTGGGAGGCTAAGCCTTTGATTCACAGAATAAAGAAATACTAGGCCTGCTGGCTGAAATGGAAGTTTCATTTTTGCTCTCGTAATTGTAATTTTGCAGCCCACTACCTGCTAAGTGGGCCGAATCCTGTTCTTTGTTGGTGTTACTCCTGTCGACATGCTACCTCTTTCTTGTTTTTGCGATGGTGGCTACTCCTTGTACTTAAACGTTGCTAAATTTGCGACTTAGTTTCGCTATAATATTTTAATTGATACAAAAAAATCAAACTTGATCCAATCTCATACTTGTAATTTGATCTCCAATGAATGTTAAACACATTTAAAAACATTTAGATTAACCTAATACTATTGAATTCCAAATCCAATGAATCCAATTAAAAATGCAATAATTAAGTAAATTCAGTCCAATTGAATCAATAATTTGTTAGATCTCTATTTAGCAAAAATATGATTTAACATAATCCAAGAACATTTGGCGACCTCCAATCCATTGAATTGAATCAAGATCACCAAATCTATATCAATTCATCAAATGAACCAATGCTTTCAACAAATCTAAAAATTAGGCCATAAATTTGGCTAGGATACCATTTGAAGGTAAAAGATAATCAAATCAAGGCCATAAACACAACAGAATGAAATAAAAAAAAAATTCACCACATGAATATAACACAAATTATCCTTCAAGGATTCCCCATGGCCGTAATTTTAGATTTCAAGAGCAAAAAATATATCTTGTGAACAAATATTTTTCTTCAAGGATCAAACTCTTTTCTTTAACAATCACCAATGGAATCTCGAAGTTCCTCCACCAATGAATCCTTCCAAGCAAACTCCAAATCTTCAATGGAAGATCCAAAGTGCGCCAATTGAAAACTCCAAGCAATGATCTCCAAGATGACACCAACTAGAAACTATGACAAGAGAAGTTTCTTCCCAAGAAAGTGACCAAAGAAAGTGACACACCAAGTGAACCAAGCTTCTTCTTCAATTAGATGACTAGAAAATCCAATGAAGAAGAGAGGATTTAATGGAGGAAGAGAGTGAGAAGACGTGAGGAAATTTTGATCAAAAGAGAAGGAAAATGACTTGCAAAAATTGTTCAATAAATGAACTCATAAAGTGGCCGGCCATGGGGTATTTACACACCCCCTTTGTGGTCTCATGGTCACACTTTGAATACTATATTTGCCAAATTGACAAATGCACATGAGATTAATTCTAAATTAATCTTAAATTTAACATTTGAACTTGAATTTCATTTCCCTCTTATTTGATCTTAAATTCACATAAATTTGAATTTCATTTGGCCTTCTAATTAATCCATGTGGACCTAGTTAAATTAACTCCTTAAGTTAATCTAGGCCCAATTAATTAATTTAGTCAACTTGGTTAAATTAGTTGATTGTTGACTATCAAATACTCAACCTAGAATACTACTTAATCTAGACTCCTTCAATTTAACAATTAAATTGATTTTGTTATATTTAAGTGATAAATATGATATTTGCCCAATATTTGACTATTTCAAAAATACTCTCTCCCAATTTTTATTTTATTTATCTCAATAAATAAAAACTCCATAATTCCACAAAAATCGGTTGGTTACTTGGATTTTGTGTGTGACTCTTAAGGTTTACCGGTTAATTAGACATGGGATCATAATCAAACATTATGATTTAATTTATGAATAATAATAAATATTATTCTGGTTAATTAAACTCTTTTAATTAACCACTCTTTTAAGAATTAATCTCTATTAAACTCTTGGAGTACCCTATCTCCATAGATGACGGCTAGTCATGTCATCAAGAAGCCCAACTAACTTGGCGGATTAAAGTCGGTGTGAACTTATTCCCGCTCTATGAGTTCCATGCAAATACGGTCCCTCCATTTTTCATCTCCCGATTTAGGGTATAAAGTCAAGATATTGATCGGCTCCGTAATAATCCAAATAACTATATATCTATTCTTAATGATTGATTTCTTTCGTGACTTATAAGCTCCTTGGAAACACCGTTTCAAATAGTCATGCTATCTTGCGCAAGGATTTTAACCGAATTGAATCACTATAAAAAGTATGAGATCATCTCACTCTACGAAATGAATTACAAGTGACTTAGACCCAAAAGATCACCCATTGAGATTAGCTAGGTAATCAAGTGAAGAATTAAAATTTAAGTACTCATACGCAAGATTACCATGAATCCTCAAGTCTTATAAGAACTAATTATTTGCACTATCATAGGCTTCGGAGAATTTCTAATGCCGATGTGCCTTGCAGGCTATCTTTTTGGGCTTTTCCTTTGGAGTTTTCAGTGGACTTATTCTTCTAACAAGCATCCGTGAACATGTATCGATGACACATCATCGTTCTTCTAAGAAACGAGAAAAATTTCAAAACCATTTTAAGTTATACATTGTTGACGCAAGTCTTTCCGAATATATGACGTCCTAGTATCATAAATTCTATGATTTGGAATATTTTAATATCACGACCATTGAGACATGTTTCATGATGGTCTAACCATTAGTGCCCATCATGTCCTGCAGTCATCGTGTGATATTTAGGACTTCATACAAATGCATTTGTAGATAATGAAAATTCAGTGCATAAAATGAATGTAGCCAGGGTTTTAATATTAACTTTAATAAGATCGTTTTTATATCGAAGTAGATAAAGTCAAAATAGAATTGGCTTCAGGGCACTATTATAATAGAAATGAATATTTGAAGTATGGGATAATATGAAACGAGTGGCCCAAAAGTGAGATAGGATCCCTTATTCCAAAATAGTATTTCATCTCCTATTCTATGCATTTAAATACATGCCACATGTATTGCATTTATTAGTAAATATTTTTATAAGAAAATATTTAATACACATGGTATGTATTTAAAGCATGAAATAGAAAATGAAACACGATTTTTCAATAAGAGATCTCGTTTCCACCCAAAACACTGCGTAGCCCAACATTTGAAGGTGGTTGTAATGATCAAAACAATCAAAGTAGTAGCACAATGGAATTTAAAACTCAACAGTTGAATCAAAACACAAGCCATCACGTGGTTGATCATCACATAATTCTACTTATGCCACAAGATAATGGATTGGATAAAGATATTACCTTAAGGTAGATCTCTCAAATCTTCAAATCAACTCCTTGATTTCTTCCTGAAAACATCCAACCCCTTGAAAAACATCTTAAGACCATTGATCTTCACATGAAATGCCTTGGATCTTCAAAAACTCTTCCATCCAATTTTTATCTCCTTGAATGCTCCAAGAACCGATCATTTCTTCGCCAAGAAACCAAAGTATTGCATTGATATTACACTCCAAGTGCACAAAGTGAAAATGGAGATGAAGTTGATGAGCTTGGCTCCTCTTAATACTTCACACTTGTAATCACCCGAAAATTTTCTTAATTTTGCTTTCAAATTTTCATAATTCAAATTCGAAATATTTCATTGCATCCATTGAAATTTTTCTTATAAGTATCTATTTTCCAAAGAACTTTGTGACAGCCCCCCTTCCCCCCCTAAAAAAAAAAAGAAAATTCCTAAATCATCAAATTCTCTAAAATATCTTCTTAAAATATCTTATTAAAACTAGCTTCTTAAAATATCTTCCAACTTCACTTTCCAAAATTTGCCCCAAAACTTTCAAAAAATATCATTATGGTCCTTTTTTCATCTATAAATAGGCCATACTCTTGCTCTTACATTTTCACACCCTGCTAACTCTTGCAAAGCTTAAGGTTTCATGAAAAGTTTTAAAAGTTGTCTCCTTTATCTTCTCTTCTTAAAATCTTCTCTTTTCCATTACAAACATTTCTTTAAGAAAGCACTTCAAAATTTCTAATTTAAAAGCTAAAGAAGAAAAAGATTAGAAGAACACCTACAATAGGGCAAATCTTTGGTAAGTTCTAAGCTTTAACCCTATTAGAAATCTTAAGATATAAGATTTGAAATGAAGCGTGTATTTATTGAAATATGGTATCTAAGAAGAGATGTTGATGGTTAACCTGGAAGAACATTTGGATTTGGGACATTTGTGACTAATATTGAAATTGAATTCTAACCGAATACACAAACAAATACTACTTGTCTCGAGTACCTCATTGTTCCCTGCAGCACCTTTAAGCTTTGAGGCTTTCAAATTTACCTTTCTCTTATCAGATCGGCCATTATAATTTACCGGTAGAAATCTCATTGAGTATAGATAATTTTAGGATTAAGAATCACTCAAAAGTATATAGAAAAATAACTAAAAAAGCCAATAGAATCTAACCTATCATGATTGCTATGTAATAGGGACAGCAGTAGGGGGTATGTTAAACAGGTACAAATGAAAATCTGACTATTGGATCATAAATCAGAAGCCATGATTACAAAGCTCATTGAGTTAAGATATTTATAGGAGCAAAATGCACTGTTGAACTTTTTGAATTATGTTCTTATACCAAATCTGATCTTTAGGCCCTAATTTTAGTATGTTTCGATGAAATCTTGATGAAAATAAATTGGGTAAGTGCAAGAAAATTGATAATTATCTGGATTTAAATAAGGAGTGATTGTCTAAATGAGATGGATTAAATAAAATAGAATGATATGTTTGGGATAAGGATATTATGAAAATTGGTTGTTTAAGATAAGAATTTGAAAAAAAAAAAAAAAAAGATATGGAACAAGTGAAGTTTGATTATTTGAAAGAAAGTTAATCGAGATGATTTTGGGAATAGAATGATTAATAATTGAGTTAGTAATTTCTGAAAATTAATCCAAAATTTAGTAGATTTTCTTCTGCATTCTTAGATATGAGTATATTTGTTTGATCGATTAAGAATACTAAATTTTATATGATTGAGGTGATGAGAAATCAGTTGGAGCCGTAATAATTATATGCAAGGAATTCAAATAAAATGATTATGACTATCGTTACCTTTGGGTTGGTTTATGATCTTGATGATGATTCATTAGCACTTTGTTTGAATACCATTGCCATTTCCTCATTGTTTGATTTGATGAAACTTGAACATTTGGACTTGATCTTAACCTTTTTTCTTATTGCGATTCATGGATTATAACATTATCAAAAAACCCTAAAATCTCTTTTTCCATTCCTTATTTACAGAATATATATATATTTTTAGCATGGGTACAATCGCTCTCATTATTGGGCGCTTCAATGTTTCAGCCTTCTTGGCACAATCGCGCCCATATTAGATGCTGAGCGCCAAGTCCAATAACTAATATTTGTGCCTTTGAGCCTCTTTTACCTTGTTTTGCCTATGGTTTACTCCTATGTGATGCTTTGAGCTTGATAAAATCTTTTATGCGGCCAATGTACTACTTGAAATCGAATAATTATGTTCGACATATGTTTTGAATCGAATACTATTTAAATCAAACGGTTAATATTATAATGATTAACTTTGATTGTTGTATATATTGCTTGGGTGCGGGAGCCACCAGAGAGACAGTTGGGCGGTCTTGAACCGTCAATTTGTCTCTTGCAGGGTTTTTCATTTGTTGGACAATTCCATGATCATCTGGAGATAGATGTTTCCAGAAAACTGATCCTCGGCATGCGGTCGACCGTGCCTATTGGATGAAATGAGTTTATTTCCCTCTAAGTGGCCACCCGAGGGAGGAACTTGAGGCATAATAGATTGATTTGAAATGTTTATATATGTTTTAGGATGATAAGAATGACAGATCTACCAAATAACTTATTTAGCCATATTTGTAAAGCCCCAGATCCCAAGGCATTTTGTTCCGAGATCCGAGGTGCTACTCGCAGACGGATAATCATTCCAAAACAAAAACCAAACAGAAACAAGGAAAATGCATTCATACTAAATCCCAATAGAAAAATACCATTACAAGCCATTAAAATTCTAAAATACAATCTCATAACTTAATGTTCCAAATTTACAAGTTGGAATTTCCAGAATTCATTACAAAATCCAAATTATGAGCTAAACGTATCCATGGTTCAAACAGTCACGTAACTAAACCAAAATATCACATCCGGATATCCTCACTATTACAAGTTGACAATCTATACAATCTTAACAAGTCTTAAATCAAACGGTACATGCTTATTACATCAATTCCCAAGGGAACATCATATACTAATACGGGATTTCAGTTCCTGAATCCACGGTCTGTGAACCTACATGATATTATAGAATCATGAGTCCACTGACCCAATAAAACTTATGGTATGACAAGAGAAACGAGAAAGAGGATAGAAGCAAGAGAGTTTCAAACAATGAGTATATTGACAACGAGACAAGAATATGATTTCAATATACAATTCAGAACGGGCAAATCAAACTGATAACAAGAACATAT
>JACFYI010003575.1:270355-296876 GCA_014898755.1 Handroanthus guayacan | reverse complement strand
AGAGTGGGTGCTTGGGCGCCGGTGAACAATAAAATCTGCGCTTGAGCGCCCATTTGTGCGCTTGGGCGCTCGCTCTCGGGTTCGAAATCCGATTTTTCTTCTCTTAATTTTCTTTTGATTTTTGGTTCAAAATTACATTTTTGGGGTTGTTTTATGTTCATAAACATTTAGAAAATGTTGTTTTATAATTTTGGTAAAAGATTTTTTCGTTAATAAAAATCAAACCGAAACATGACGTTTTGTCCGTATCTTGAGTTCATGTCCATTTTTAGGTTATCGAATCACCTCATAGTCCATGGTCCTTGGTCCAAAACATGTATCCAAGCTCAGGTCATGATCTTAAGGCACATTTCGGTGTATGATAATTATTTCAAGGATTTATGAACATTTCAACAAGAAAATCATACACAATGATAACAAGAGCTCATAAACACATAAGATTTTCATGAACAAAATAGCTAAGAGCTTGGCATTTGAATAACTTATAGGATATAAAATGAAACATAGGCTCAAGAACACGAGGATGGAAACCATAAGTCTTACTTGTTTGAGCGTCTAGGCTCGTCTTGAAGAAATACTCCAAGTATTGAGTTAAACACCTAAATATATTCAAACCAAATGTTAACTCTCATGAAACCATGTCTAAATCACTTACTTATCAAGCTAATATCAAGCTTACCAAGGTAAAGTGAGTATCCCCTAGAGTTCCTTTGAGTTTTTCTTATGAAAATAGCAAAGATGTTGGCAAGAAAAGGGGCTGCCGAGACTGGAAATGGAGGATGTTTTCTGCAGAATTCTTAAGGTGAAATGGTTGGAATGAAACCTTAGACACTACTTTATAGAGTGGAGAATGCATGCAAATCATGTGGTCAAAGTTGGTAGCCAACATATCCCTTAAATTCATGATTAATTCGGCTGAGCCATGCTGAGGAGAAGAAGATTCTAATTTCATGTTCCAATATATATATATACACATATATATATCTTTAGTTGTTTGAGTAATATTAGGCTAGGATTGCATGGTCAATTTGGGCTATGTTTGGCCAAAAATTTGGGCTTATAAAACATTATTGGACCGAAATTTATCGTAGGAAATTGAGACTCCGACGCGAGAAATTGTTTTGAACATGAAACTCATTTTTGAAATTAAAACGTTCTTCATTTTATTGAAATCGAATAAATTTTGAAAATTGCCATTTCCAATTTTTAATTAGGAACTTTTCGGGGCTCGTTTGGATCAATATGGGGTACGAACATAAGATTTAAATGCTCGAAACATATTTTGACGTTAAAACGATGTTCATGATTTTAAAAACGAATTATTATTTGAAAAAAAAATCGGTAATTCAAGATTTTATTTTAAGGGAATTCTTGGGGTGTCACAATATTGATATTAAATTTGTTATTGTGTTGATTATTGGACCTCTTATCATTGCCACTTCTTGGTTTACTTCTTACTCTTTATAACCTTTGCCTTAACTATCATTCCTAGTCACAATCTCTTACTAAGTTATTCAAACTTACATTTTATTGTATCATGCATAGGTGATTGAATTTGAAAGTTGTGCAAGGATTTGGAAATCATCTTTAGGTATTAGCTTTCTTGTGTTATCTTGTTATGAACTTATATGTTGGTGATGTTTTGTAAGCTTGGAACTTTGTGTAATATTAGGATTATGATGCTTGAATGTGAGTAATGAATATGATCTTGGGTTGCATAGTATTTTCCCGTGATATATTTTGAGGTTTTAGTTTTAAATACATCCTTTCCTGGCAATGTCTCAGCCTAGGGAAGGATGCTCTAGGTGCAGGGCGTTACAACACTCTTCAACCAAAATAGATTGATTCGAGAAATTCACATACCTCTCAGTCAATGTTGATCACACAATCAATGCCTTGGCTAGATAGTATTTATTTGAGAGGATATAGAAGATTGGAGAAGAAGTTTTGGGGAAAAAGTTGGGATGATATTGGGGGGGAATTATAAGAAAATGAATTTCGCGAATAGAAGATTGGGGAAGAAGACTTGAGGAGGAAATTGGGATGACTTTATCAGGAATTAGAAAACATGCATTTGGCCAACAATTTGGGGGGTGAGGGAGTATGCTTATTTGAAGGTGGGGGGCCATGTGGGCTTTTACATTTATTGAATTCCTAATTTAATTTAGCTACAACAATATTCTATATATTTTAATTGGTTTCTTTCAAATGGATTTCCTTCCAATCTAATCTTGCATGGGCCTTTTAAATTAACTTATAATTTAAGTGGTCTAATTTAATTAATCAATTAATATATTTGGCCTAATTATATTAATTATCTAATTCACATGGGTCAACTTAGCCAATTAAGTTGACTTAATCATGTGTTTCAATTAAATTAACTTTTTAATTTAATTTTCCCAATTTACAGTAAATTAGCTTACAATTTTTGTCCCCTTACAATAAAAATTAATTTATTATTTTAGGTTAATTTAACACATTAGATTAAGACTAATTGAATTAGTCAATAAAATCTTCTCCCAATTATTTAACGCTCTAGATAACCTTAAAAAATCTAAACATGATGACTAAGAGGCTTTTGTTTGTGACTCGCTAGGTTCATCAATTAATTAGACGTATACTTACAACTGATTATGATTCAATTAATGCATAGAATAATAATAATAATAATAATAATAATAATAATAATAATAATAATAATAATAATAATAGACGAGGGGTGTCTATCGAATTCATGTACAAAAATTTTGTTTTTGATGTGTGTATGGCAAGCAGGAACCAATGGCCGCCGGGATTAACCAGTAGAATAATGTAACGAGACTTGTTAGAACATCAATTGTTATCTACTTTAACTGTTCGATTGTGTACGAACTTCATGTACTAATAAAATCTTCTATATCTGTCACATTATGTTCCCCGATCTTCATGATTATTTCTTGCTATGAACAAGAAGATGGTTAGTCTATAGAATATCATGCATGAAAAATTATCAAATCACCATATATCTATGCTACCGTGGAGATAAATGACATGTCGTGGAGGCTACATAATATAGAGATGTAGCAATCCAATGTGAATCCAGAAAGTTCCTTCCCGAATAGCAACTCATGCATGTCCTGCCCATCTACCATGTATTTTTCATCCCCCCAAATAGTCTATCTACAAGTACAGGTAGTAAGATTGTAAGTAAAGGACCATTTATTAAAATAAATAATAGCAAATTATAAGAAAATTTCATTACTTCAGATTATCTCTATCAACAAATATGTCGATGACCTCTCGCTCTTCATCCGTAATCAGGTCCCGTCCTCTATAGTCCTTCCTCCCTCCAAAAGGATCCGGGCTTGGTGACTCGTTCACATCTGATTCCTCCCCAACTTCGATAATGGGGACTTTTTCCATCTGCTAAGTACACTCTCCGGTACAGTTTATCAACAGTTAAAATATAATAAACATCAACAGAATCAGTATATAAAGTGGGACAAATCTAACTACACATAATATCAACCATATAAGTAAATACCAACAGAATATCATGCGTACAAAGAGCAACGAAATTAACTACACTTAATATCAATAGTTTAAACATTCAACATGACAATTATACAAGATGCAAAAAATTAATTAACTATTTTTCAAATACCTTCACTCAACTTTAGGTCTGACCCTTTTTTTTTTTTTTGTTGAGGCCCAGCTTTTTCTTGTTCAGATGTGGTCTTTTCTCTTATTTAGGTATAGTCTTTTTCTCTTATTCAGGTATGGTCTTTTTCTCTTGAGCATAATCTCTTTTTACGTTCTTTTGTTTGACACGCTTGGCGGGTGTGGTACTCAGAGGGCTATCAAAGTCTTCCAGTTTTCATTTTCAGATCCTATCATCTCGATTCTACATACCGTCAATGATGGATGACAAGGTCCGTACCGCTTCATAATCCCGTTCGCTGAAATTCACGTCTTGCCCAAAATCCAACTTCCGAGAGATCGCATCAAGTTTTTTATTCATCTCAATCTCATGGTGGCATGATACTTGGCTTGCACGGTGTTTTATCCAATTTTCTTCATTCATATCATTATATTCATTATCACCATCATGATCACGCTTCTCATCGTCACCATCTTTGCTTTCCTCCTCTTTCTCATCTTCCTTCTCCTTCCCCTCATCATCCTCACCATCTTTCTTTTCACATTCCTTATCATCCTGTCCCTTCTCAGTTTTCTTTGCCTTTTGCTCATCCTCCTCAGTTTTCTTTTCCTCTTCCTTCTCCTCTTTCTCATCCTCTTCATCTTTCCTTTCTTTATCTATCTCCTCATTTTTCTGATCCTCCTCCTCCTCATCTTTCATTTCCTTCTCCTTCCCATCATAATCACCCTGCTCCTCACATGCCGCTGCACGATCACCTTGTTCCTTAGTTGTAGCAGCATTTGCCTTGATTGAAGCTAGCATACATAAATCTTTATTTGATGCTGTCTCTAGTCTAGCTACTTTTTTCTTCAACTCTTTCATCTCCTGGTCTTTTGCCCTAACTATGGCAGCAACTATGTTGTCCAGATTTAACAAACATAAGTCTTGACTAGTAGGGTTGAACTCAAATACCTGTTACAATAACAAATATAAATATTTTTGTGGAATTACAATACCAAATTATAACAATAGAATAATAATAAATCATTACCATTTCAGTCGTTACACTTTTCAAACGATCCTCGGCATCGTGCACTTTGTTAGGCAGCTTGCATTCTCTCCACCGGTAAAACTGGAAAAATTCAATCAACTTTTGGGTTGTTCCCAACGATGGGACACGCTCATAAAGTCATGCCTTTCATTCATAAATAAATTCTTATGCGTAGCCAAATACAAATATAAGTAACATAATCATTCAAATCAAAGTCACTTACCATCAATCCAACAATGCAACTGTCGAGGTATTTCTTTCGATTTTCTTCTATCCTGACGCACTTCCTCATCTCTTGGATGAGGAATGAGCATGCAGCAATTTCCCATGCAAACTCCCTCACATTTGATAAATTGTCCAAGTAGGGCAGAAGGAATGCAAAGACCCAATAATTTGAAGTAGAAAATAAAAAATAATTAAAAACTAACAACACATACAACCTACAAGAATCATCTATATTATTCGCACTATCTTTATTTACAAGCTCATCTAATTTCTTAACTATATTTTTTCAATTCAAATTTTGAAGTTTTCTGGAGAAGAGTCTCTCCATTGTTCTGGGCTTCATTTTCAAGTTAATATCAATACGTTGTCCCTTAGTTGGCAACCCTAAAACAATCGAGAACTCCAAAGCAGTAAAAGGAACTTTTACACCTCTTACAAAGGCGAAAGAGATGTTAATCTCTTGGAACCTTCTGATGATAGCTAGAAGGCAAGATAAACTCATGGGTAAAAAGGGTATTTCTTTGTAAATTGAGAATGAGACCTTCTCTAATGCCTCTCGGTGTTTTGCGCCCATTTTATATTCCAGATTCCTCATTGTGTTGTGTAAGAATATTGGGGAGCAACGCAACAAAATTTTTGAAATTCATGCCTTCAAATATATAAAAACTTATAAGTATTTACTACAATGTAAATATAAATGCAAAATTGAGTCTTAAATGCCTAACATAAAGTAATAATTTACTGTACTTCACTCAAGTATATATCCAAAAAGACTTAAGCAGGAAATGTAGACATTGCAAGTAGTAAAATAGGGTTTGCTCTAAAATCTCACTGCAATGCACATATATGTAAATACAAAATAGAGTTTCAAACACCTAAGATTACGTACATTACGTACAAACTATAGTTTTCTCTTTCCAAAAAATTCTTTTGAAGCATAAACCCGAGTCAAATGAACCAATGCCAAACATTTCAAGTTTCTCATGCCTAACAGTTCAAGTTCAAAATTACAGCTTGATCAGAAAATCTCACTACATTGCAAATATAAGTTCAAATGATCGAAAAAAAGATGAAAAATTACCTGAAAATTTCAAGTTTTACTGCAAATCGAACAAACGCCTTTTGGGTTGGTTTTACTATCGAATGAAAGCTAGTTTTCTTCTCGAACGGAGGAACATAAAAATACAAGCACGATTTTCATCTCTACCACAAGAACACAAGAAGGACGAATATCAGGGATGTTCTTTTTTTTTCTTATTTTGATGAACCAAGAGCAGAGGTGCTCGCTTCTTTCTCTGGGGGGAATGTGAACAGGCACCAGAATTTCAACCTTTTTTTTTCAATTTTTGAGACAAATTTTACGTTTTTGGTATCAGGCAAGAATAGCTTTGGTTTTTGTTTTAGGGAAGAAAACGTGTTTTAGACTTTGAGGGAGATGTGTTTAGTTGTAATTTTGTTTTTTATCAACAAACTGTAAAATTTAAAGTAGGAAAAGGGAGCTAAAAATAACTTCGATAAATAATTAAAATATCACCGAGGGCTCAGCGACAAATACATCCTTCGCTGATATTTTTACAATATAAGCGAGGCCTCAACGACAAAAATATTCATCGCTGCTGCTATTTTCACACACAGCGAGAGTGCAGCGACTAATAAATCCCTTGCTGACACTATTATCCCAACCCGTGATGATACAGCGAACAACTACGTACCTTGCTGATATTCTCTTCACACTCAGCGATGAAACAGCGAAACATCAGCGACAAATGTTTCAGCAATAGTTCCACAGCTCGTTGATCCGTCTCTGTTAGCTGGCTATATTTTTTTTAAAATTAAAACTTATTTTTTTCTACTCCAGGAGCAACGAAAACACTTTTACTCACTATTTTCTTGCTGTTTAGCAATGAATCCGTGAGGAAATGTTTTTGCTGCTATATTCCGTAGCTGAACGGAAAGTTTGTTGTAGTGAATCCTTCCATTTTGTGTCTAATTTTTCCATTTATCCATAGGTCCCATATGGTCATGAGTTCACATATGATTAAGCACAACATATTCTCAAAGATGTCCATGGTTTCATCAATGAACACAAGAACATACTCATATAGGCTCAATATATGATTTGCAAGAAAGTGAGGCAAATATACATTCATAGAGGCAAGGAGGAAAAGCCACAAATCTTACCCTTGGTCCTAAACTCTTAATCAAGAAGTTGGTTGATCCAAATGTGGAATTAAACACCTATCAAAACCAAAATCATATATTTATGCTAGGCTTCATTCTCAAATCTACCATACATTCTTATATACTTAGTGTTTCAATCTTACCAATAAAGCAAAATGGGAGTGTTTCCTACTTCTTTCCCTTTGCAAATAATATGCTAGATTCAAGATAAATATAGTTTTCTTCCTTAAGAAATTATAGTTGTAAGTGTCTGTGTTTATGAAGAGAAAATGAAGAGCAAGAATTATATGTAAATAGAGAGTGTGAGAGAGAGAGAGAGGGGGTTGTCTTGTAATTGGGAGGAAGACAACATTCTAGCTACCCACTTATTTATAGATGGAAAGGAAGGGCATTTTAGCAAAAGGAAATTGGACCAAGGACTTGTCTTCAATTGCGAGGCTTCTTGGAGACAATTAGGGGTACAAAGTTGGTGATTTGGTGAGGAAAATCTTCACTTGCTGCAACTGCCAATTTTGCTACCTTTTTCCTTCTCTTTTTTTTTTTTAATTGTTTAAATTGGATCGAGAATGGTTGGGCTAGGATTTAATTTAATCTGGGCTAAATTCTTGGGCTTAAATGCTCGTTTTGGGCCGAAAGATGCGTACGAAATTTTGAATGCAAGAAAAAAAATTTCAAAGGTAGATAAATTATTTTGGCGATAAAATGATTTTTGTGATTGCAAAAACAAATTATCGTTTGAAAATAAAGCGTTAAAATCTTAATTAGGAAAATTTTTGGGATATTACACTCTCCCCTCCCCTAAAAAAATGTGATCTCCAAATTCTTACCTTATTCGAATGAGTGAGGATACTTGTCTTGCATCTCACCTCACGTTCCCAAGTTGTTTCTTCTACTTTCTAATTTCTCCAAAGCACCTTAACTTGAGGTATCTTATGATTCCTAAACTCACGCACTTGGTAATCTAGGATATGAACAGGTTGCTCTAGATACGTAAGATCACTTTGGAGAGGAACATCGAGATGTTCGATGACATGAGAGGGATTAGAATGGTACTTTCATAACTGAGATATGTGAAATACATTATGGATCTCAGTGAGGTTAGGTGGGAGATCCAGTTGATATGCCATAGGACCTATTCATTCCACGATCTTGAAGAGTCCTATGTACCTCAAATTTAGCTTTTCGCTTCTGCTCATTCTACGGATTCCCTTCTGAGAAGCAACTTTCAGAAATACCTGATCTCCGACGTCAAACTCTAAATCTTTTCTTTGCTTATTTGCATAGCTTTTCTAGCAATCGTGACCTGTTTTCATATTTTCTTGATAATTTTGATCTTATCTTTCGCTTCTTGGATCATCTTAGGTCACAGTGCATCTTTCTCTTGGTTCAAGGTGCTCCTCATCTTATCTAAATCCTAGTGAAGAGGCGATCTGCACTTTCTACCATATAGTGATTCATATGGTGTCATCTGAATGGAGGCTTGATAGCTGTTATTATCGGCGAATTTCACAAAAGGTAGATGCCTATCCTAATTTCCAAAGAAATTCAAAACACATGCTCACAGCATATCTTCTAGTGTTTGAATTACTCTTTCTGACTATCCATCAATCTGGGGATGTGCAGCAGTAATAAAAAGCAATTTTGTCCCCAGATGCTCTTGTAGACTTCTCCATAACCTCGCCGTGAATTTTGAATTCCTGTCGGAGATAATACTCTGAGGAATCCTGTGTAACCGTATTATTTCCTTAATGTAAATCTCGATGAGTTTTTTCACATTGTTTTGAGTTTTGACAGGCAGAAAATGCGCTGACTTCGTAAACCTATCAACCACAGCCCAGATACTATCACATCCACCTCGTATTGCGGGTAGACCTATTACAAAGTCCATGGTGATCTGATTCCATTTCCAATTTACGATCAGGAGCGATTGTAATTTTTCAGACGGCCTCTGGTGCTCCGCTTTCACCAATTGGTAGGTCAGACATTTCTAGATATAATCCACTACATCCTTCTTCATTTCTTCCTTCTAAAACTTCTGTTTCAGGTCCCTATACATCTTCGTTTCTCCAGGGGACACCAAAAACTTAGTTTGATGTGCTGTAGATAGCATTCTTTCTTTCATTGCTACAGGAACACATACCCGATTTTTAAACCATAATAATCCGTTTGTGTCGATCCTAAAATCGGGTTTCATTTTAACTTTAAGCTTCTGGACCCAATCATCTTCTCCCTGGGTCTTTAAGATCTCATTATACATCTCCGGATATATGCTCATGTTCGCTGTCTTTCCTTTTTGGCTTAGAGCATCTGTAATGACATTTGCTTTCCCCGAGTGATAGGTGATGGTAAAGTCGTAATCCTCCAGGAATTCCATCCATTGCCGTTGCCTCAAATTCAAATTTTTCTAGCTAAAGATATACCTCAAGCTCTTATAATCAATATAAACTTCCACCTGAGCTCCATATAGATAATGACACCATTTTGTTAAGGCAAAGACTACCTCGCCAATTTTAAATCATGAGTGGGTAGTTCAAGTCATGATTTTTCAACTTTCTTGACGCATAAGTGATCACCCTGCCTTTTTGCATTAAAACACATCCCAATCCTTCCCTTGAAGAGTCAGTATATACAGTAAATTCTTCTAACCTGTCAGGTAGTACGAGTATTAGAGCTGTTGTTATCTTTCCTTAAGTTTCAAGAAACTTTTCTCACACTGTTGCTCCCAATCAAAGTGCCGATCCTTTTGGGTCAGTCTTGTAAATGGTTCGATCAATTTAGAGAAGTTCTGGATAAATTTTCGGTAGTATCCAACCAATTCCAAAAAACTTCTCACTTCCATAACAGTCTTAGTTCTTTTCTAGTTGAGAACCACTTTGACCTCTTTTGGGTCTACTTCCAGTCCATTCTGAGATATTATATATCCCAAAAAGGTCACTCTCTTCAGTCAAAATTCATATTTGCTAAATTTAGCATACAGTTTGTGCACCTTTAAAGTTTGAAGGATAATTCATAAATGTCCTTCATGCTCCTCTTCTGATCTGGAATAAACTAGGATATCATATATGAAGATCACCACAAAGCAATCGAGGTATGGGCGAAACACTCGATGCATTAAATCCATGAATGCTGTAGGAGCATTTGTTAATCCAAAAGGCATTACCATAAATTCGAAGTGCCCATAATGGGAATTAAACGCAGTTTTAGAGATATCTGCTTCTCGTATTTTTAACTGATAATATTCATGTCTCAAATCTAATTTAAAATAGACAACAGACCCCTGAAGGTGGTCAAATAATTCATCAATATGGGGTGAGGGATATTTATTCCCATAATGGGAATAAAACGCAGTTTTAGAGATATCTGTTTCTCGTATTTTTAACTGATAATACCCATGTCTCAAATCTAATTTAAAATAGACAACAGACCGCTGAAGGTGGTCAAATAATTCATCAATATGGGGTGAGGGATATTTATTCTTGATGGTCACTTTATTTAATTTTCTATGATCAATGCACATCCTCGGTGACCCATCCTTCTTCTTTATGAACAGGACCGGATATTAATTTAAGCATATTGCAATTTTTAATGAAAAAATAATTTTATTACTTTTCAGTGAACTTGGTTAAAAATCAATCTTTGACAAAAAAAGTTTACCAAACTCAAAAATTAATCAAAAATCTGAAAAACATTAACTCTTTGTCAATCTAAAATTTAATTGGATAATATAGTTCAATTAATATGGTTCGGTTAGTTTTTTCAAGTTAATGGATAATTTTCTTACCCCCAAAAATTAGTATTATTTAAAATAAATAAAAATTCTTGACTTTTTATAATAGAGAATTTAAGCACATACGTCGAAAGTGTCACAATTACTAGTTATATACAAAGTGCAAGATTGTTGACCGTACATACATGTATTGTTCCTAAAATATCCTCATTATTATTGTTCAATCCATATAACTACAGTTTATCGTCCACAACTTACTCCAATTGCTATGACACCCAAGTCGCCCACAAGTCATATCACTACAAGAAAGTACCCCTTCTAATGGAAAATTTATGATGGTTAAGACTTCATTGAAAACAAATAATATCTATGATAGATTTATGATGAATCACTAATGGATTTAAAAAAAATGAGCATAATATATATATATATATATAGATATGAATAATAGCACTTGTGATAAACTTATAATTAATTTCTATTACAACTTTAGTTTGTGATAGAAAATTCCCTTCACAAAAGTTAGTTGTGTGATGGGCTTCATAGAATCAATCAGTGACAAAGCATATACTAATGAGTTTGTGACAAAACAATTCATATTGAATTTGCTTGAATTTGTACTAAATTTTTCTTTTAGTGAATAGATATTTTCTTGTAGTGGGTTATTTTGTATTCTATGATATGGTGTACGTATAGGGTCCTTTTACTTTGGTGGTATTAAATTAATTATACAATTTTATATCACATAATATCATGTTTACTTTATAAGACAGGAGCTGCCAGTCTGGTACAAAGCTAAAGCCCAGTATGTGTATGGAATGCTTCATTTTGCCTTTAAGCTCTGATGAAATAATCCAGCAATGAGAAGCTAGACTGTATTTTAAAATTAGCAAATGTCAAAAATACCATCCATTCCCGAGCAAACATCACCTCAGCCCAAAAGCAAAAGAATGTATAGCAGATTCGTTTTCCATGGGCAGCTTCTTCCCCAAAAATTTGAGAATCCCGCCCCGCCACTTCACCTCCCCAAATCAATTATAGAGTCTCGTCCATTTGCTTTTAGCCTTCTTTTGGTATTCAAGTTTGTGTTTCACCATTTCGTATTATGCTTGGGAGGGTCATTGTTTAGCAAAATTGGCCTTAGTAAAGGCAGTAGATGCAATGTTGGATGATGAGTTGAGATTATTGCTACAAGTTGAGAAGATGGCGTTAATGGAAGAAGCCAGATAAGGACATTTTAAGAATAAGAAAAAATGGAAGAAGGAAGTGTTCTGGAAAAAAGAAATCAAAAGAAGAAATGTAAAACAAGAAGAAAAAAAATAGAACTAAGGATATGATAAAGCAACCCAAAAAAAAAAAAAAAATAGAAAAAGCCAGACATGGACATTTTAATAAATACTTCTTTAATTGTAATGATTAATTTATCATAATACTTTTGATACAGAAGTATCTTTCAATCTCAAATGATCTTTTGAAGTATACACAATATTGTTTGGATAAAATAAATTCTATTTGTTGTCTAATTATCTATACTATATATAAAGCATGAAACCCTTAGATAGTTATTTTGGTGTGTTTTTATATGTGTTGACAAAATTAACCCTATTTTAAAAGATAATTACAATGTAGGTTTTTAAAGATAATGTAAAATAATTTTTAATTAGCTTATTCAATATTTATTTTTATCTTTTTTCCTCTAATTATAATTTTTTCTTTAAACTTTATTTTTTCCAAATTTATTCTTTAATCATGTTATTCTATAAAATAAATTCAAGTAAAATATTCAAAAAATTAAGAAAAATTAATACTATTTTACATAATTTTTTTTAATTTTATCTATTTAAAAATTAAAGTACACACATCGAGTATGCCACAATAGCTAGTTCATATTGTCTGTTGCACCCTTATTATTTTGATCTCCGAAAATAAATAGTTTACATTATGAAACGTGTACACATTTAGTATGTAATGGCCGCAAATCTAAATAAAAGAAAACCACTCTTTATGGGATAGTGACATGCGACATCTTTAGTTTATAAAATAAATTTCAGTGAATTGACCTGCCAGATCAGACGCAAATTTCGTTCAAGTTGTCGCATCTTACTACATGGCGAGGCCCCATTTGGTACAATGCAACCACAGGCTGTACTGTTCACGTGAACCCCTCAACAACGCATGCACAAAAACTGCATGAAAAACACAAGCACGAAACAACTTAATTAAACACTAATGTTAGCCAGCACTTTCAAACATATTCCCAAGAGCCATGCATGCCCGAAAATACTATTCTTCTAATGACAAGAAATTTTAGTTACGTGCCATCATATTACTGGCCCTTTTAGCAACCTTTTTATTTTTTTCTCCATTTCGATAAGCAAAGTACCTGTGCTCTATCACCATAGATAATGTCGAGGAAATTTTGAAACTGTAAGAAGAGAACGAATAGTTATTGGTACGTAGATGCAAGAAAATCACAGACAGCTGAAGGAAGCAAGTTTGTTTTTTATTGAATTTGTTTGACGTCAGGAAAGAATGGACACGTAGCAGAAAATGAAGAGGCTCGCCGTTTCATCCACGAATGGAGACAATCTCCAGCTAACCAAGCCAAGAACCTTTCCTTCAGTCGGTCCAATCCCTAGCTTTCTCTCTCTCTATGTGTGTATATATATGTGATGAGTTTGTATATATATGTGTCATGCATGTATGTATATGAATGCATTGTATTGACAATTTTTTTGGCTGTGGAAAAAAATAAAAAGGCTGAGGCACCGCTGGGGTGAGCCATTCAGGTGTGAACGTATGGATAGAGGCGTATAATCCGGAGATGAGTGGGAGAAAGTAGCGGCACGAGGTTTTATTTTTGGTTGTTTTTCTCTTTAATTCTTTCTCTCTCTCTTTCTCTCTCTAAAATTTTCGAAACTACTCTCCTTCCTATCTCTAATTTATAAAGTTAAAAACACCCCATTTTTATTCTCTCTCTTACTTAGGGGAAAAACTCCACGAAAAAAACGATTTGAACTTATCTGCAAAACTACCAGGAAAAAGGAAAAAAAATAAAATAAAAGAAAGAAAGAAAGAAAGAAAAAAAAAAGCCATTAAAGAAAAAGAAAGTGAAACTCTCCAGAACAGGCCAGAACATTCATGGTGGTTGTTGGGTTTCAGACGATTTAAGTTTGATGGTGCTCTTAACCCAACTTTGTCTCTTTAGGGTTTCCTTTGCCTTTGTAACCCTTATGGTTTTCTAGATTGTAAATTCCCATATCTAGATTCTGCTTCTAGTCTTGAAAGATTTGCTGATCTGGGAACACAACATGTATACTTGTTGTTGATGATCTATAGTTTTGAAACCTTTGTTCAATTAAAAGTGTAGATTTGTGGAAGAAGTTGGTTTCTTTGTGTTTATATTTATTCCTGGTGTTTGACAAAGCCCCAGATGCTTTATGTTGTGTGCAACTTGCTGCAGCAGCATCCATACTTTGTACTTGAACATCTTCAAGCGGGCCCTTTATCGTACTTGTTTCCTTAATCAGTCACAACATCCCTCTTCCTCCCTCATCCGTACACACTTTATTTTTTCTTATCCTCTCTTTTCGATCTCAAATTTCACTTCTTATATTATTTATATAATATACATATATTATCCAGCCATAATATTAATATTATTCATAGAAGCAGTAGTAGGTATATATCTTAATTACTGAAATATATCCCAACTCCAAATTTCCAAGATGATTAAAGATGAATCGGTGGAACAAGATCTGCATATTACTGCAGGAAATGTGGGGGCGGACGACGGCGTTATTGCAAACCTTACTGGTTTTGATCCCATGGAAGAAGACCATCAAGTGACATGGCTTGATAGAAACCAAGAAAATCTTCTTGATATGAATGATGCTTCCATTTTCTACAACGATTTCCTTCCGCTGCTGGATTTCCCCTGCATGTCGTCATCTTCATCTTCCTCCTCCACTCCGGCGGCATCTAAGCCTCTTGCCCAGACATCATCTTCCTCCTCCGCCGCGTCCTCCTCGCCAGCCGCCTCCTGGGCCATGATGAAGTCAGATGATAAGGTGAAAGTGGAGCCCGCTGCCCTGTCCTCCACCGCCTCCATGGAGATCCCGCCACTGTCCGATCAAGACTGTTTGGGCGATGTGGATTGCATTGATGTCATGGAGAATTTCGGGTACATGGATCTCATTGACAGCAACGAACTTTGGGACCCATCTTCAGTTTTCCAAAGTGACAACCCTCAGGAATCGTTCTTGAAAGACCAACAGTTGGGCGCCGCGGCAGCCATGGAAGGATCACGGCAGGACCAGAAAGTGCAGCCCCCTCCTCAAGAAGAAGAAAACGGGTTTACTAATTTTCTGCAGGGAAATAGTGAGCTCGCTATGATTTTCTTTGAGTGGTTGAAGCAAAACAGGGATTACATTTCGGCAGAGGACATGAGAAGCATAAAGCTTAAGCGATCCACCATTGAAAGTGCTTCTAAGCGTTTGGGAAGCACTAAAGAAGGTAAAAAACAGCTTCTGAAGCTTATTCTTGAGTGGGTTGAGCAATACCAGCTTCAGAAAAAGCGGATGAGTGAAGGTGGTCCGCAATCTCCCTTTGCCTTTCAAGACTCTGTTCAAAATCCTGATCCTAACCCTAACCCTAACCCTAACCCTAACCCCAATTTCATGAGTTACAATCCATGGGTACCCTCCGCACCGCCTCATACCTCAGAGGCTGCCGCAGCCATGGTGGCTGCTCCACCAGCTTTTCCGGCCCCAATGGCAGGATACAACTGCGATCCTTATGCAAACCCAATTCCTGTGGGTCCTGTGAATCATCCAGTTGTAAATGGGATTCCATATCCAGTGATGGAGCATGCTCAATCCTGGGCCATGCCACAATTTCCGATGCCACAGCCTCAATTCGGTCCTTTCCCTGATAATGGTAACGTTATTGGTCATCAACAGGCTTTCTATGGGAATCCCTATCAGATTTTTGATCCCAATGGGGACAGATTGATGAGATTGGGCTCCTCTGCAACTAAAGAAGCTAGGAAGAAGAGAATGGCCCGCCAACGGCGGCTTTATTCCCACCATCACAGACACAGTAGTAACTCAAATCAACACCAGAATCAAATGAATGATCATCGTGGGGTAGGCGATGATGTTGATCATGGCGATCAGGGGAATTGGGTGTACTGGTCTGCCGGTGGTTTGTCACCTCCCACTGCAGGGAACGTTCCACCTGCTGATGCATCACAGCCACACTCGGGTGATCGAGCTCCGGTGCAGTCCCAAAATTATCAGCGGCAGGCTTCATCTGATCGCCGACAACAACAGGTTTGTTTCTAAATTCAAATTGCATTTGTCTTTTTTTCTTATATGTTTATTTAATATTTGGTATTTCTTATTGTACTTTAGTGCTGAGATATTGATTCATAATGTAAATTAACATATTTGGGATTGGTTTTGTGTATAGGGATGGAAGACGGAAAAGAACTTGAAGTTTTTATTGCAGAAAGTTTTGAAGCAAAGTGATGTTGGTAATCTTGGGAGGATTGTGTTGCCAAAAGTAAGATTTTTATCTCTTTATTGTCTTTACATCTTAGTATGATTGCATTGAGGTACATATGCATTTGGCTTATTGCTTTCCGGTCTTTTGAAAATTTATTAGGATTCATAAAATCTGTTTAATGTTGCAATTGTGATATCAGAAAGAAGCTGAAAGCCATCTCCCGGAACTGGAATCAAGAGATGGAATTTCCATTGCCATGGAAGACATTGGAACTTCTCGCGTTTGGAATATGCGTTACAGGTATCAATTTTTTTTTTTTTTTAAATCAAATTTGAAATCGTGTTATACCATTTGGACTTGCGGATTAACATTTTAATTGTATGATTGGGGGTTGCAGGTTTTGGCCTAATAACAAAAGCAGAATGTACCTCCTTGAGAACACAGGTGGTTAATAGAATACAGATTGGACTCTAATCTCACTCTAATGATTGATAATATTGATGTTCTTATTAAATCGATTCACGTTCTTTTAGGTGATTTCGTGAGAGTCAATGGACTACAAGAGGGAGATTTCATAGTGATCTATTCGGACACAAAATGTGGCAAATATGTACGATATTTATATATGTTCCATTCCATCTTCTCTTTTTTTGTTTTCTTTTCTCAATACTGTAGTTAAGAGTAAGAACCCTTGTTTGATAGATGATACGAGGAGTGAAAGTGCGGCAGCCAGGAGCGAAATTGGAGGGCAAGAAGCCAGCAAGGAGAAATATCCGGAACTTATCCCTCACTGGTTGTACCTCTTCACTTGCACCTATCAAACAAGCTGTCAGATGAAGAGAGGAGACCCAAGAAAAGACCTCCGGGTGATCGATGTTCATTCTCTCCATGACCTTTGATTTCTCTTTGAAGGTCAAACGTTCGAGATCCAAGATTGTGTTATATATACTGATCTGATCATAAGTGGTACATAATATAATCTGGTTCTAGTTTGGCTGCTTCTTGATGACGGTCCTGGCTGGTGGTGTTATGCAGTCCGGATCTTGACTACTTTATATTTGTATTTCTTCTAGTTAACGAACTATGATCTATATGTGTAATGCTGTGACAATAAGTTCTTTATTTTGTCATGTTAATGTAAGGCATAACCTCTTAAAGTAATACATTACGAATTCTCGTGTTGATGTAAGGCATAGTACATCTTAAAGTATGCACTGTAAATTGTAATATCAGTTGATTTTGTTGTGTTTTCTCTTTGGTTTTTTATTTACTTATTTATTTATTTTAGTACTTGAGATTGATTGGATGTGGCAATGACATAATGAAATTGGTCATGATTGATGGCTGATGTAAAATGGGGCGTGTAGTGGAATCAAAATGAAAAAAGAACTAATGGTCATCAATAATTTCAAGCCTTTTTCATTGGGTAAGTTACACAAATGGATAAATTAATTATGAATTAGGCATATTAATACAATAGGGGATTTACCCATTTAAGGTATAAGGTCTTGTGTTTTAAGAAAGAGGTGGTTTTTTCCTCATGTACAGTGGCGTATTCAGGAATTTGATTAAGTGGTGTTAATATAGTAATAAAAATTGAATTGACAAAATATTAATATTTAAAAGATAAAATTTAAATACATTAGTACAAGTTTTCTTAATGAAATTTTATATTTTGAAACGTCATCATAATATAATAATCTAAAATAATTATAAATACGTTCGTTTTTCTAAAGTTATCAAACAATTGCTTTATGAAATCACACCCACCCGGTTTCACATATCAAATTTTGGCGAAAAATACCAAAAGAATAAATTTAACACAATAGATTTAGTATTTTCTTCATAATTTATAATTATCACAACTTTTAATCATTTACATATAAACAAATAAATAAAATGTAAATAATAAATAATTTATTTCTTTGGGTTTGCACTTAAAGAAAAAAAGTAAAAGAAAGAGCAGTGCAAAGTAAAGTAGAAAAGAAATAGTGATAAGAAAAAATATGTTGCCCAAAGGATTCAACAGCTTACCTTGTACTCAATTGCAAAGGCTCTAGCAGCAGTTAAGCCAATGTCAATGCAATATTTAAATGGCGTTAAAATACTCCCTTATGTGTGTTTTGCATATAATTTATATATAAAAAATAATATTTTGTGGGGCCAAGTGGGTCAACTGACCCCACTTGACTATATGTAAATCCGCCACTGCTCATGTGGAGTATCATTATTCTGTCTCCTAGAGTGGCTCTAAGACCCTAGTTTCGTTCTCATGCCTATCTTTTTTCCTTCACATCAATGCTAATGTCCTTGCATGCAACCGAATGATGTAGTCATGAGCAACACTTGATTTTGACATAACTGCTTGTCTCCTTCTCCCATGAATCAATATCTAAGCCGAAAACCTGAGCCCTAGTTCATATTTTGTCTCCATGAAAACTAATAACTTGCAACCTTACTTCATCTGCATATAACCATGAATTCTCATGTACTCTAGTAAGTCCCCTCCCCCTCATCGACAATTACTATTAATAATTTTGTATGATTTTTTTTTTTTTTTTTTTATGTTTTTAGGTTTTTGGTCCCATGGGTTTCTTTCATCTTATATCTCATCTCTTTTTAGTTTTCTTTTTGTGCATTTCCTTTGTTCATTTTCTTGTTTTTTCAACAGGTTACTAATATATTTTTTGGATGTGTCCCTTAAAAGTGTGTTGAATTGATTAGAGAGGGCAACGAGTTGTTGGGACAAAAGTTGGTCTCCATGGAGGAGGATAAGGAATTGGTACTCCTAGTTGGATCAATTTTATGGAGAACAAAGTCAAAATCATATTCGGTTGTTGGAAGAGTAGTATTGGGCCTTTGTCCTTGCCTGTGATAAGAGGGCATATTATATGCCTCATTCGACCATATAAAGGTAATGAAGTTTGACCAGTAATCATTTCATGGTTAATTTTTAGCATCAATTAGATGTGCGCCATGTGTTGAAAGGGTATCCGTGGCTCATTGATAAATATGGCCTTATCTTATAGGAGTACTTCCTAGAGAGGACCTTACAATAGTGAATCTAAATTGGATAAATACTGTGGTAAAGGTTAATTATCTTTTCCTAACGTACATGACGATGGAAGTGGCGAGACACAAAGCGACAAGAAGGGGTGGTTTTCTAGAAATTCTACGCCTAAAACTTGATGGTGACAGATCAATTGTGAGAACTAGGGTCCATGTTGATGTCGAATGATGACTACAAAGGGGTATCAAGATACATATAGCACAGAGAAGGCATGCTGGTTGAACTTTGAATATAATCATACTCTAGTTTTATGCTCTCAATGTGGCACCATTGACAACCTTGAGAAATGATGCCTGAATCATCACGAGGATGATTTTCGAGACCCAGTGAAGCCCTTTGAATATAATGTGTTCTAGTAGTAAACATGAGCACCTCGTATGAAATGAAACAAGGAACGAGATATATATAGGGACTGCTACCCAATCCAAAGCTAAGCATATTTAAACTGACCCAAAGAGATCCAATCCATACTAAAAGTTGCTATATTTGGATACGTGACGGGTCGAAAGAACCCTATTCTATTCCGAAACAAAGATGCAACCCTTGACACCACCCACAAACATCCCTGTTGCATTAACCAAAATACTGACCCAGTGCTACTATCTCAACTGCCATTAAAGCATATCCACCCATGATGACCTAATGCTTGCAACACCCATTCTTCTATAAACACATGTAAATATCCCCTCATATAACCAATGGTTCAGCCACGGACTCTTACAACCCCAAAATGATATTTCAACCAGGCACAAGTGAATACACCTAACCAAACAAGACCTTAACCCTATATATCCCACATACTGCCAAAACAATAACCCCCAATCCCAGTCCACATTTTCACATAACGTGAATTAACTAACGGACTCGAATGGCAACCTTAGCCTAATGGTACAAACATCAACAGGACATATATATGTTGGAAAGTCCAAGCAAAAGGTGCTTTGGGAAAGAATGAGATCTGAAGTGGTAAACAAGTTGCACTAGGTATGTTGGATGAAAATATTATTATGTTAGCGGAGGTCACTGGGCAGACCCTAACATTTGCCAAATGCCATAAATTGTTTATTTTGGAACTGTTAAGAGATTGGGGCACCCTTTAAAGTTCATGCACTTGTGGATATTCTCCAAAAATTTTATCCCAATTTTATTTTTCTTGTAGAAACTAAGAGTAAGAGTAGTATAATAGAGTTTATCAAGTAGCATATTTTGTTTTTTGGTATCCATGTGCATTATAATAGGTTATCTGGTGGCCTGGCATTATTGCAAAAAAAAGATATTACAATGACACTTTCCACTTTTTTGGACCACCATTGATGCAAAGGCCTTATTTTTAGATTGTCCAACCCCTTGGAGATTAATTAGCTTTTATAGATATTCATTGCATTCAAAAAGTATATTGTCCGGGAATATGCTAAGGCATCTACATGAGAATAGAAATGGTCCTTAGGTTGTGGACAACCATTTTACTGCTAGTCTGCAATTGTCAGAGAAACCAGGTGGTACGTTGAGTCAATTGAATTACCTTATCATGTTTCAAGATGCTTTGGATGACTATGCCTTATTGAAAGTGGGTTATACTCGATTGCCATATATTTGGATGAAGAGATGATTGGAATCTGATATAGTGTTGAAACGGCTTGATCGGTTATGCATTGATTGAACAAAATGAACTTTTTGCTTCTAGCACAGTTGAGCATCTCTCTTTATTTTGTATCATGCGCCACTTTTCCTCAAGCTTTGATCACCACAACAATAGCATTGCGAAACTTGGATACAACTAACATGTTTTGAATCTTTCTAGACTAAATATCTCCAATTTTGGACTGGGGCAGCTACACAATTGGATTAGAACATGCCTGAACAGCTCATCTTTTACTGTGAAGGGTTGGATGTGTGGCAAAGGGTAGAATTCGGCATAATTGAAAAAAGATGGAGAAAGTTAAAAGCCAGGTTCAACTATTAACAATGGGTACTCAATCAAGTTTGAGCAAGAGACATATAAGATATTTGCAAGGAGAATTGAAGCGACTTTATGTAAATGAGAAAACATGTTGGTGTTGGAGTGACAGGATTAAATTGTTAAGTGGAAGAGATAAGAAACACAACTTTTTATCACAAAAAGACCACTACGTGTAAACAAATAACAAAATAAAGGGCTTAGAGGATAGAAACAACATTTGGCGGGATACAAAAAAGGACATTGAACTTGTGATGTTGTCTTATTCTTCGAAGATTTTTACTTTGTCAAGGGTAGATGTGAATGACTTGTATTAGGTCTTCAGTTTTGTTCCAACATGGGTAAGAGGGGATATGGACTAGAGAGTTCCCCAGTCCTATGCAATCGATAAGGTAACTATCGCACTAAAACAAATGCATCCTACCAATCACATGGACTAGACGGTTCGCCCATACTCTTCTACCAAAATTATTACCATATCATTGGATCTGATCTTATGGGATTTGTCTTTAACTTTCTAAATGACAACACACTCTTCTTGAAGAGACAAACCATAAACACATTGTGCTTATTCCCAAACCCATAACCTACAAAATACAGCCCACTTCAAGGTTGTTAGTCTTAATAATATTTTCTATAGGATTGGGTAGCAAATTGTCTCAAGCATTTCCTTAATACCCTTTTCTCCACCCAAAATTTTATCCCTAAATGTCTTTACAGTGACAATGCCTTGATTGCTTATCTCACGAAGTCCCCTCGAATCTCTAACTTATTTTTTACAGATTGTATGTTCATATTTAGCAAAGCCATGACATGTTTAGCCACAATAATAAAAGAGGTCTTGAGCTTTACAATAAAGCCTTGGGGCAGCTAGTGAACAAGCAGAATTAAATGTGGTGATAGGTAAGAATGCAAACCCTAGCATGTGGGTGGCCATGTTGGATATTCTAGGCTTTCAACGCATTGCTAAACACTCCCCACACCTTGACCTTTTAGTAGAAGTAGGATGAAGTAAACGTGCATTCAATTATATTAAAGAACGGGTTTGGAACGAGATGAATAGTTGGAGCGAAAAGCAATTGTCAATGGCATGTATGGTGGTTCTCTTCGAGGTTGTCTTGCAATCTATACCAACTTTTTTATGAGTGATTTTTGCTCCCCAAAAACATTATTTGATAATATTGAAAAGCTCATAGGCGGGTATTGGTGCGGTGGGGAAACTAAGCAAAGAATCGCATGGCCAAAGTGGATCATCCTTTGTAAATCGAGGAATCATAGACGGCATTGGCTTTAGGGATAGGGTTCTTCAACCCCACTCTAATAGCAAAATAAAGATGGCAAATATTAAATAATTTAGATTCATTGGCATGCAGAGTTCTACAAATTAGGTATTTCGAAATTTTTTCCTGGATGCAAAACTTGGTTTTTGACCAAGTGCTACTTGGAAAAGTCTACTGATAACACGAAAGCACCTTCAACAAGGTCTACTCTGGAAGATTGGAATAGAAAATGAGTACAAATTTGGAATTAGGAATGGCTACTTGATGGAATGTGTAGATTAATATCTGCCCCAATGTAAACTTTAAAATCATGCATGTCGGGGAGCTAATAGATGAGGACAACCATACACGAAAAGAGATAAGGATTCAAGAGCTTCTTTGGTTTGTTGACATAGAACAAGTCCTCCAACTCCCATGAAATGCAAACCTCTAGGAGGGGTGTTCTTTAGTAGAAGCTCACTAAGCATGGCATGCTTATGGTAAGAAGTGCTCATGAGATTATTGTTGAAAAGGATGCAAATTAGAGTTGTAGTGGAACCTACGAACCATACTGGTCTTTATTTGCTTAATGGATACTCCCAAAAAATCCAAAATTTTACCTGGGAAATGGCATGAGAAATTCTACCAATAAGTAAAAACCTTGTCCTACGCAAGTGCATCACCTCTCCAATTTGTCTTTTTTATGGTGTGGAAAAAGAAAATCTAAGGCATGCACTCTTTTCATCGGAAGTATGGGAAAGCTCCTGGCATTCCAAGAGTAGTTAAGCTTTACAAATACGAATCCGTGGAATGGCTTTGAACCATGAGGAATCAGTAGTTGGATGATGATGACTTAACTCTTATTGGAACTGTGGCCTTGCATGCACCTATCTTAAGGAAGTTAAGATGGTCAAACACCCTCTTACAAGCGTTAGCGACTTAGCATCTTCCCGTGATAATGCCTAGTTTCTTTTTTTTTTTTTTATTGCTTTGACATTTGCTTTTGATTTCTATATTCTGTAATGAGGTTGCTTGTCTTTTTTATATGGCAATTCTATCTTTATCTTAAAAAATAATAACAGGGGATTTAAACATGCACAAATTAATGAATATATGACAACTTATGTATCGGATAATTGATGTTGCAAAATGAGAATGGAAGTGAAAAATATCTTAGAAAATGTCAATACTTATGTGAGTTAATTAAATATAATTATAAGGAAAAGGCAATATGTTTGGCAAACAATGATTCTATTTTAATTATGAAACAATAATATCAAAGAGTAGCAAAATTGGAAAAAAATAAATAAATAAATAAAAGACACTTTTCATCCTTTATGTTTTCATTTTTTATTCTGTATGTGAGAATTCTATAATTGCATTACATTTATACTTATTTTATGTATGGAATTACCATATTTTTACCTTAAAATCATCTGATATTGGTGCTTAGTGTTTCAGAAGTAGATAAACTTATTCAGAAGCCCAAAATGATGAAATAAAAAAAAAAAGGAAAAGATACTAGAACAAATGTCAAAGCATTAAAAGAAGAAACATGAAGAAAAAGTGTACTAGCCAAACTAGGCGTTCCAATGCCTAGAAGCAAAATGTTGGGCGCCTAAATGCCCCCAAAAAAAAAAAGTACTGAAGAAAAATTTTCTCATCTGTGGGCAATGGGACACCCAACTATGTACTTTAGTGCCCCGTTTAATATGGAAAATCTCAAATTTTGATTATGGAAAGACTTTTGAAGGCAGACAAATTCTGTTTTACGGTTAACTCTTGACCTCCACTTATCTATGGACTCAAGTAAGTAAAGATAAAGACTTCTAAAGAGTTGAAAATTGATTAGAAGCTAACTCGTGATGAAGTTAGGACTTATGTAATATAATTAGAATTAGTTTTCCTTTGTTTTTATCATGTAATTTTAGATTCAAAGTTCAAAGCGTAGGTTAGAGATCATCAGAAGAGTTATTTTATTTTATTTTATTTTTTTTTTTGTTTTTTTTTTTTTGTGTATTTATGTTTTTTTCAAAGTTCATATTCATTAGAAGCATGAAATAATTTTATTTTTCTAGGATTATGGATAAATCTTTTTGCATGAATTAGTTCAGAACTATTATTTCCCATTGATTTCATGTTTGCTAAATAGTTATTTCTTTTTTCATGATGCTTGCCTTAATTGAATGATCAAAAACTTAAGTTAATCCATGAAATTTTAGTGAAGCCTAGAAGAAGAGCCTAAGTCCATTTTATTGCATGGCACCCTTAAGCAAATTGATTCACACTAGATTAATTCATTCTACTGGTTGGGCTCCATAACTTGAAATTAGAGCATTGTTCATGAAGATTGAGTACTCTTGAAATGAACAGAAATTAATTCAAGAGTGGTTAATTAAATGGACCAAATTAATCAAAATATTTAGTGTTCATCAATTAAATCGCAAATAGTTGTAAGCCCATATCTAATTGATTGGTGAACCTAGAGGGTCACATACAAAAGCCTCTTGTCATCACTAGAATTTTCAGAGATTATCTAAAGATTTATGTAATTGAAAGAAGATAAGAGTCAAATTAATGTAATGGCATTTTTTTATTTAATTAAATTAAAAATTTAACTAAAACAAAATTAAATGCCATATACATATTAGCTAGACCAATAATCAAGAGCTAGATGTGTGGAAGATCTAAAGGTAGCGACCTAGAACCTTCTACCACCTCTTGTCACGTGGCATAGTCCACACTTATTTAAAGGACACATACCTAAATAGAGTTTGATGATCAAATTAAGGTCTTCAATTCTCCCTCCAAAATATTTAATCTCATCTCCAAGCCATTTTATCTTATTCCTTTCTTCTTCTTCTCTTTCAATTACCTAATCTTGCTTTCGGTTTTTTGATTTGTTGATTTGACTATAGGTATGTAGCTGCACTTAATTGAAACATCCTAATTTGGGTGTTTACTATGAATTCATTGAAGAAGATTAAAAATCAAAGGTTGATAGACCATGAGTCCTTGAAGAAGGACGAGATTCGGATTTTTGTGATTTTAGCTAATTCTGGGTGCATACAATTCAAGAGATTGAAAAGATTGAAGATTCGAGAAGTTTTTGAAAATCAAGTTTTGGATCTTGCTTAAGGAAGATGACCGATTCTTGGAGTCATGATTCATAGAGTTAAATCATTTTGATCACCAAGTCCTTTTGAAGGTACATTTTTTTTCCCAATCCAAATTTTACTTGACATAAGTTCAATTTTAGGATGATCTCCTACATGTGATGTAATTTTGTTATTTAATGATTGAATTTTTATTTTTCTTGCACCTTGGTTTATTATTTTGAGATCATCTCCACGGCTTTCAATAACAAAAGTTCAATTGGATTTTTTATTTGACTGGAAAATATCACCATATTCCTGCATTTGAGATCGCCAGTCCTAATAACTAGCCATAATTATTCTTGTTATTGTATCTTGTATATGACGAATGTGACATGAAATATACAAGCTATTGGGAAATCCTATATTGTTTGTTACTCTTGGGGACGTCCTTGAGAAGTTGGATCTGGGACTAGTGCTGCAAGACAACTAGATGACATGAGGTCGAAAGTAGTTGGTCTACCAGCTAATACTCATTTGAAGTTCAATCTCACAGATGGTTGAAGGTTAGTTGTACCTTGAGCTGGATCAATATATAACTGGTCATGTCATATATTTTGTACTGTCCACATTAACCACTTGGAACTCGGATGAATAAGGAATTTGTTGTTATGTGATTATGTGAATCAATAAGTTTGAGACTTGCCCACAATGTATTCCCATAAAGCTTTAATGCAAGATCTATGTTATATCTTTATTGACCTAAGAATAAATAGCCACTACAAGAAAATTGCAATTCAGCTACGCAATGTAGCGACGAAATTATTGC
>JACFYI010003575.1:238188-265158 GCA_014898755.1 Handroanthus guayacan | reverse complement strand
CCGGGACGCACGTTGCTATCAGCTACAAATTCACGATGGCTCCGCGAGGGAAGTTAGCTACGGAATAGAGACGGCGTGCAGATGAACGTTGATGTCGCTACGCAGCGACGACGTACTCCCCTTCCCTCTCCTTTCCGTCGTGGCGATGAGCTTTACGAGCAACTGAGTTCCGTCGCTATATCAGAGAGAGATTAACGACAAAGTTTGCGTCCTCGTTATACAGCGACCCCTACCAGGCGACGGATCATTCCGCCGCTGGTTGGTGGCTGATCCGTCGCTGATTTTTCTAGCTACGTTTCGGAGACGGATCGACTACGGTCGGGTCCGTCGCTGATTCTGTTATTTTTTGTGGTGAGCCTTTAAAATGAGGATCTCTCTTCACCAGTATGGTATGCAATAGTGACAAGATGATTTGATTATTTCATTCCTTGAAAACTACAGATTCTACCCCATTACTTTCCTCTTTTTGGACAAGAATAGATATTTGATATGTTATATCGAACATTTCATTATGTAATTTAAAGAAGGAATTGAGATTTTATTTAGAATCATGCATTAGCATCCATACCCACTAAGTTACTAGAACTTATACCTCTCATTTCTTTATATTTTATCCAGATTAGAGGACTATCGTAAATGGGCGAGAGATTTCGAATTCCTTGCACAGGATACTGCATTTCGATAAGCTATAATTAATTTAAATTATTTCGGTTGTAGCTTAAGATTGTACACCCGATTTGCTTTTGGGAATGTAAATATGTCGGATTTTATTAGTTGAAATTTTTGTAATTAACTTGTAATTTTGTAATAGCTCTAGTGGCACCCGACTCAAAACAATGATCGCTAAGTGAGGCGCTACAATTAATAAATATTCTATGCGTTCAATTAACAAATATGCTTGGAACTTTTTCAATTTCGTCAAAATTATATATATATATATATATATCAATTTATAAATAATTAACTTTTTATTAATAATTAAATTTCTATAACGAGTTTAGTCCATTGGATCTTGGGTTCCAGGGGATAGAGTCTACTCATGCTCATTATTAATATGGCATTGAATTTAGGAAAATTGTAATTTTGGTCCTTCAACTATATCCCTTTTTGATTTCAGCATTTTTGTTTTGAGGTTGGCACATTTGATCTATTCAATTGTAATTTTTACCACATTAAGAACCTTTTTTATTTTATTTTATTATTTATTTATTTTATTTTATTTGCAATTTTAGTCTATTGGGCCTCAGATTTTGATATTAAGTTGAAATTGACATAGTTAGCTTTACTCAGGCCAGAATTTGGGCGTCTTTCCCTTTTGTCATGTCACTCAAAAATGTCACCTCATTTAGGAAAAATATGATTTTTCTTATAAAATAATTGGAAGAAAGTAAAGAGGAAGAAGATAGTAATAAGGGAGTAATTCTCATTTCTTGGAGATGATTACAACACTTCTCTAGAGCCTCTATTTATAGGCACTTTCGCATAACAAGAATGGCAAGATTTACAAAATAGTGGTATAAATCAATTACATATCCCAACTCCATTTATCTTGCAAAAATCGTATCGCAATCCTTGTAATAATGGTATGGTACCATATGATGGACATCAACACAAAATCGCTTCCATTTATAACACTCCCCCTTGAACGTCCTTATCTTGCAATACGCATAGAGGCTGCCTCATTAAAAACCTTACCAGGAAATCCAATGGAACAAAACATTAGTTAAAGAAAAAACAGTACAATACGTATTTACTCTCCCTCATGATAACATCACTTGATATCACTGCATCAGTGTATTCCAATCTTATATATCAATTTCTCAAAGATTCTAGTAGACAATGCGTTAGTGAACAAATCTACCAAATTATCACTTGACCAGCAAATTAATTTAAAGATGCAGAAAGAAATAGTTATGTAATAAGATTTCACACAAATTAATTCATTTGATTGAACAGCAACACAATGTGTTATATAGCTCACATGTCAACAAGACATACACATAGACCTATGTGTGTATTATTGATTTATGTGTAGTCACACATAATATATTGAAATATCATTGTCAACAATTGTACTAGATATGGTGCTGCAGGACCAAGGGTTCTCTATTATTTTTTTGAGGTTGGAATAAATCTTTATTTATATCAAAAGATATCACAACCATCGGGGTACTCAATATATGGATGTGCTTTATTCATATAAAATCTCTTTATAATCTTTTTAGTGTAAGTCAATTGATGAACAAATATTCCTTTTTTGAAATGCTCAATTTGTAAGCCGAGACAAAATTTGTCCTTCCGAGATCTTTCATTTCAAACTCTTTCTTTAGACATTCTACTGCTTTTGGAAGCTCTTCGGGAGTTCCAATGATGTTTAAATCATCAACATATACAACAATTAACACAAACTTAGATCCAAACCTTTTTATAAAGACACATAGGCAAATTAGGTCGTTCTTATATTCTTCTTTCAACAAATATTCACTAAGGCGATTGTGCCACATATAACCTAATTGCTTTAATCCATATAAAGATTTTTGTAGTCATATTGAACAAATTTCTCGCGAATTTGTATGTGCTTATCCTTCAGGAATTTTCATATAAATTTTATTACCTAATGAACCATATAAGTAAGTTGTAACAACGTCCATCAGATGCATATCAAGTTTTCATGTATTGCCAAACTTATAAGATATCCAAAAGTGATTGCATCCATCACGAGAGAGTTTGTTTCTTCATAATCAATGCCAGGTCTTTGCGAAAATTCTTGTGCCACAAGTCATGCTTTATATCTCACAACTTCATTTTTCTCATTTCGTTTTCGCACAAATACCCTTTTATAGTCCACTGGCTTTGTACCCTTAGGTGTTCGGATTACAGGTCTGAACGCTTCACGTCTTGCAAATGAGTCCAATTCTACTTGGATTACATATCTACATTTTGGCCAATCCTTTCTATTTTTACATTCTTCAATAGATCTAAGCTCAAAATCATCATTTTCTTCTAAAATATTTGCTGCTATGTTATATGCAAATATATCATCAACAGATGTATATTTGCGGTTCCATCTCTTTCTATTTTTCAAATAATTTATTGAGATCTCTTCACTTTCATTGTTTTCAGGTTCTGGTACCTTTTCTTGGATTTCAGGATTAGTTACGTTTTGGGCATCCTTTTGAATATTTGCATTCACATTATGATCATCTCGGTCATCTTGATCATTCACCCATTTTCTTTTGCGAGGATTTTTATCTTTGGAACCAATTGGTCTTCCACGCTTGAGGCGTGGTTTAGTTTCATTCACATTAACCGACTGTCCTACAAGGACTTCAATTCAGATTGGAGCATTTGTGGCTGGTATATGAGATTTTGCAACCTTCTGTAAGTTAGTAAATACATCTAGCAGTTGATTCGCAATGTTCTGCAAATGGATTATCTTCTAGACTTCTTGTTCACATTGCTTCGTGCGGGAATCTAAATGAGATAAAGATGATATATTCTAATCAATCTCTTTTACCCGTTGTTTATCCTCTCCGACTAATGTTGGGAAAACTGATTCATCAAAATGGCAATCAACAAATCTTGTTGTAAATAGATCTTCAATCATTGGTTCAAGATACTTGATTATGGAAGGAGATTCATAACCAATACATATTCCCAACCTTTTTTGCGGGACCATCTTTGTGGGCTGAGGTGGTGCAATTGGAACATATATCGCACAACCAAAAATTCTAAAAGGGAAAATGTTTGGCTTTTGACCGAAAGCTAATTGTAATGGGAGAATTTATGGCTGCCCGTTGGCTTGATGCGTATAAGTGCTGCAACATGTAATATAGCATGTCCCTATGCTGATACAGGAAGTTTTGTTCTCATAAGCACTGGTCTAACTATTAATTGGAGACGTTTAATAAATAATTATGCTAAACCATTTTGTGTATGCACATGGGCAACAAGCTGTTCAACTGTTATTCCAGTTGCCATACAATAATCATTGAAAGCCTGATATGTAAAGGTATGATCTGGGAATTGTGCTCATAATCTGGTTATTTGAGCACGTAATCTTGCAAACGCCAAGTTGCGAGTTGATAACAAGCACACATGTGACCATCTACTAAATGCATCAATCAATACCATAAAATATCTAAATGGTCCACATGGTGGGTGAATAGGCCCACATATATCACCCTGTATATGTTCCAAAAAATATAGGGGATGCAATCCCAACTTTAGTTGGTGATGGTCTAATAATCAATTTGCCTTGAAAATAAGCAGCACATGAGAATTCTTTAAATTGATGAATCTTGTGGTTCATTAATGGCTGTCCATGTGAATTCTTAATAATCCTTCGCATCATAATTGATCCAAGATGGCCCAATCGATCATGCCAAATAGCAAATATATTTCGATCAGTAAACTTCTAGTTTACTATAGCATATGTCTCAATCATGCTAATACTTGTGTAGTACAATCCAGAGAAAAATATGGGCAATTTTTCTAAGACATATTTCTTACCCGATATAACTCTAATATTATGGAGATATTCAATGTTTTGATCATTTATAGTCTCAATATGATATCTATTCCGGCGAATTTCTTTAAAACTTACTAGAGAATAATGCATCATCAATTGCAAATTTTGTTCCTCTGGGAAGTAATATATTAGCCTTTCCAAATCCTTCAATTAATTTTGTACTACCAGATATAGTATTTACATTGGCTTCTTTCATCACTAAACAAGAAAAACATTTTTCGTTTCTAAGTATAGTACGTGTTATAGCACTGTCTACAAGACACATTTCTTCCATATTGATCTTGGTCCCAATTGAACACTAGGGAAAGTCCATATTCTTCATAAATAAAAAAAATACACCATAAGAGATATAGTAAATTAACATAATAATGTTTAAGAAATTAAACTCAAAGAAAGCATGCTAATAAATGATAAAAGAAAACAGGAAGTAATCTCAATTATTTCCTTGCATCTTCTTAACAAAAAGAAATTAAATACGTAAAATGGACTCATTATTCCAAAAAGTCTGCTTCATCTAGATGAGTTATATCAGAGGGGCCATTGAAGTCATCGTCTTTGTATGCCAAATTTGCTTCAACATCATTATTTTTCGTTGCAAAATTTGCCTCATCGTCTTCATATTGGTAAGTGAAATTTGTCTCTATATTGTTCCCCTTCCCTTTAACTGAGGCTTGATAAAGCTTGACAAAATGATCAGGCGTACAACAGGTACGTGACCAATAACCCTTCATACCACATCAATGACATAAATCCTCTATAGCCTTTGAAATGTTATTTTGTGTGTTATTTTGTTTTTCTTATTTATCTCTATTATTCAACTTCTGGTGGTAAGGAGAATTATGTCCACTTTGAAAACAGTAATTGTTGTGGTCACAACCACAGCCACGGCCACGCCCATGACTCCGACCGTGCTTATTGCCTCTATCAAAATTATTATACAACGTCGCATTCACTGCACAGAATGGAGCAAATTTGGTGGGCCGGATTTCTTGATTTCTCATTAGTAGTTCATTATTTTGTTTAGCCACAAGGAGGCAAGAAATCAACTCAGAGTACTTTTTAAAACCTTTCTCACGATATTGGTGCTCCAGGAGCACATTCGAAGCATGAAATGTCGAAAGGGTTTTTTGCAACAAGTCCTCCTCAGTAATATTTTCTCCACATAATTTTAATTGCAAACTAATTTTAAATATCGCAAAGTTATACTCACAAATTTAAAATCTTGCAACCTCAGGTGCATCCAATTATAACAAACTTTGGGCAAGATAACTGTTTTTTTATGGGCATATCTTTCTTTTAAATTACTCCACAACTCGAGTGGATCTTTATAGTTAAATATTCCATTTTCAACCCTTCATCCAAATGATAGAGAAGAAAAATCATAGCATTAGCTTTATCTTGCTTAGATGCTTCATTTTCTTTCATAATTGTATTTCCAAGGCCTTTAGCATCTAGATGAATCTTAGCATCAAGTACCCATGACAATTCTTGCCCGTAATATCAAGGGCAGCAAATTCGAGTTTCATGAGATTCGACATTCTAAAAACAAAAGAACAAAAATTATATACATATAATAATAATAAATACTAGAAATTAAAATAATTGATAAGATCAAAGAAAAACGACAGAATGTAAATTTGGTGAATAAAGATTGACAAGATTTTCTAATACTAACTATAAGTGTTTATGTGTCTCTTACGGGTAGTAAACAATATATAAAGTTAACAAACATTGGAACACAATTATGCAAGTATTAATGAGTGCTTTACGGCCTTACGGGTAGAAATTTGTTTATGCATTCAAAAAGGTTTGTAGAATTAAGAGCATGCAAGACAAATTATACAATCGGCATGTATAGAAGATGGTGATGAGGTGTATGTTTTATTGACACATAATAACATAATAAATTTTAATAGCAAAATAATGTTGCCTGACATTGAATCATGTGCATGATTATATTGAGAATCATAATGATCATGTCATATACAATGGTAGTGCATACAATGTATATTATTATATTTAGGGTTAATTATATTTGACTACCCTCTGAGATTAGGAAATTACCAACTATTATCCTCGTGGTTTGAAAATTACAAATTAACCCCCATAAGTTTGTGAAATTACAAACTCGTCCATTCCGTTCGGTTTTTTTATGGAAAAAGATTATGTCATTACTTTTTCAAGTAAATTTTCCATTTGGCCCCTAAAGGAATGGACGATTTTGTAATTTCACAAACTTATGAGGGTTAATTTATAATTTTCAAACCACGAGAGTAGTAGTTGTTAATTTCTTAATCTCAAAGGGTAGTCAAATGTAATTAACCCAAGCTTTCTTTCTAAAATAAATTTTTAAAATAATTTTCTGTAATTATTTACATAATTTTATTTTAAAGAAATTAAAATTAGTTTTTGTTATTAAATATAATTCATTTAAAAATACTTTTATATTATTTTTGATAAAATAATAATTAGGGTAATTTTCACTAATAGTCGCTAAAATTTTTGTTTTTCTCACTTTAATCCCTCATGTTTTATTTTTTGACTTTAGGGTCTCTAAACTAATAAATTTGTATCACATTGGTTTTTTGTCAACTTTTTGCTGAAACATGACTTACCTCAGCATCACCCAAAGAAAAAATTATCATTTAAGTAAGGAATAAATAAAAGAGAAAATATCTAAATAACAAGCCCTAAAAATCACTAATATCCTTAGCACTCACATGAATATCAACTTTATTTTTAGAAATTATTTTAGAATTGTTTCATAAAATTAGAGGAAATGATTCTATGTAATTAATTTTCTCTAATTTTATGAAATAATTCTAAAATAATTTCTAAAAATAAAGTTGATGCTCACGTAGGTACAAGGATGTTGGTGATCTTTAGGGTTTCTTATTTAGATATTTTCTCTTTTATTTATTTCTTACTTAAATGACAAGTTTTCCTTATATGATATTGACGTAAGTCATTTTTCAACAAAAAATTGCTAAAAAGTTGACAAAGAACTAACGTGATACAAATTTATTAGTTTAGAGACCCTAAAGTCAAAAATAAAACATGAAGGACTAAAGTGAGAAAAATAAAAATTTTAGCGACTATTAGTGAAAATTATTCTAATTATTATTTTATCAAAAATAATATAAAAGTATTTTTAAATGAATTATATTTAATAACAAAAACTAATTTTAATTTCTTTAAAATAAAATTACATAAATAATTACAGAAAATTATTTTAAAAAATTATTTTAGAAAGAAAGCTTGGGTTAATTACATTTAACTACCCTTCAAGATTAGAAAATTACCAACTACTACCCTCGTGGTTTGAAAATTACAAATTAACCCCATAAGTTTGTGAAATTACAAAATCGTCCATTCCTTTAGGGGCAAAATGAAAAATTTACTTGAAAAAGTGATGATGTCATCTTTTTACGTCAAAAACCCTAACGGAATGGACGAGTTTGTAATTTTACAAACTTATGGGGGTTAATTTATAATTTTCAAACCACAAGGATAGTAGTTGGTAATTTTTCAATCTCAGATGGTAGTCAAATGTAGTTAACCCTTATATTTATGTACCTACTAATTACTGTTTATGTGTACACATCCATACGCAGATATAATTTGCATAAGACAATTACATCGAGCATGCATATAATAGTAGAATATGAAAGTATTTACCTCCTGCTCAGTTGATTAGAGTTTCGTGCTGATAAGATGTTATAAAATAATTGGAAGAAAGTAAAGAGAAAAAAAATAGTAATAAGGCAGTGATTCTTATTTTTTGGGAATAATTACAACACTTCTCTAGAGCCTCTATTTATTGGCACTTTCACATAACAAGAATGGCAAGATGTACAAAATAATGGTATAAATCAATTACACATCTCAATTCCATTTATCTTACAAGAATCGTATCGCAATCATGATATGATACCATATGATGGACATCCACACAAAATCGCTTCCATTTATAACAATTTTCTAATTTTCTTTTCTACTTTCTTGTCCTCTTATATTAATCTTACATGTTTTCTCCTCTTTTAATCTCTCTCCTCTATTCTTCTTCCTCACCACTAAAACCTTTCTTCTCTCCCTTTCTTTCTTTATTTTTCTACCATTTAGGCCATCTTCTTCATCTTCAAGCTCTGGGACATCAATTTGCCCTTGCATTGTTCAAGCAGCTAGATCTGCTTTGTCAGAAGGAGGTGGCAAATGAAGTTCTTTACAGAGACGATCCAACATCTTCGATTTTCAAAATGTTTCCACAAAACAAGCTTCTTCAAGTTCAGTCACAGATTTAGAGTGCCAGTTAGAGGTCTCTCACATATTTTGGATTTGTAAGGGGATTTTAAGGTGTCTCTCAAATTTTGGAAGAGATTCGCAGTATGGGGTTTTTCTTCTTCTCATACCTTGGAATCGATTTGGGGTTCAAGGTTTTTGTGTTCTTCGTGATTCAAAGATTGGGTTTAGAATTCTGAATTTCTCTTGGATCTGTCTTTGTTTTGAAACCTTAAATTTTCTTTTTTTTCTTCAAATTAGCAGTTGTGTTCTAATTAATAAATGTTATTTTCCTGTTTCTTTAATTAAATTACCTCAACATTTTTTTTTCGTAATTTTACATGTAGCTCAAATTTTTCTTAAATGAGGTGGCATTTTCTAATGTGACATGGCCAAGGGGATGACAAATGTCAACAAATGCCCAAATTCCAAATGGATTGGAGCTAAGTGTGTTAATTCATGCTTAATTTTAAATTTTGAAGTGCAATGGATCAAAATTAGAAACATCTATCTATATATATATAGGAGATCGGTAGTTGACTAAAATTAGGCCAATTTTGACCAAATATTAAATTCTTAGAATTTTGAATTATTTTTAATTGGTAAAAAGTAATTTTGTTTTTTTATTTTTTTTATTTTTCCTTCGGTTATGCAACGTGGGTGGTTATAGTAAAGTTAAAAAAAAAAACCACCCCACCCATTACCACACTATATCATTATTCACCCACGCACCCACCCACCCACGCACTCAATCCAAAAAAGAAAAAAAAGAAAAACGGACACAAAGAAAAGGAAACAGACAAAAACCACTCACATTTAAATGATAGATGTGTGCACATGTTTGTTTGTTTACCCAGGTTGATGGTGGGGCTTTCTAATTTAGTATTGGAGTGACGAATCAAGGTGGATTAAGCAGCATGTTTAGATTTTCCATTTGTTCTCCTATTTTTTAATCTTTGATTCAATTGAATATATATTAATAACTTTTGGGCATGATGTTCTTTGTGTTGTGGCAGCTTTTGTGATGATCGAGTTGTCAAATTTATTTTCGATTCCTTGAAGAAATCAGCAATAACTTCTGCTTCTTTAGGTATTTGTGCGTATATCCATGGTTGCATGTTGATTTTTGTGTTTATCTTTCTGCATTTTTTTTTTTTTTTTGTTGTGTTGGTGTTATCAGGACTTATGCACTTAATTTGACATTCTCACTATTTTTTTTATTTGGCATTTTTGGTTGATGCCCTAAATGTTCTATTATGCAAATTCAATTTTGTCATGTAAAATTAAAAGTAGTTCTTTATCAAATATTTTATTAATTCTTTGACAACCTCTTTGATTGTATGCAAAAACGATAAGATTCCTACGTATTTATGTTGATTGATTTTTTTTTCCCAATTTCTTATTACGTACAAAAGAGAAATATATCATTGCAATAAAATTTTTCAAAAAGAATTTGTATCTATGATGTCAAATCTTAATATAAAAAGGATTGAATAATATTAAAAGTAAATCTATCTATCTATCTATAGAATGTCAGTGTTTGACTAAAATTAAGTCAATTTTGACCAAATACTAATTTTTTAGAATTTTGAATTATTTTTATTAAGAAAAAATGACTATTTTTAAGTGGAGATCACGGGTTCAATCCTTCATAACTGCAACATTAATATTTATTTTACAAAATAACTTTATTCTGAAAAATTAAAAAAAAAAAAACTAACATAAAAAAAGAAAAAGAAAAACATGAAAACTAAATTTAAATGGTTGGTTTTGTTCATTATAATGCAACTTCAAAAATCAAAAACTGCCCCAACCCACCATTCCACCACCCCACTCCAACTTTTTTCTCTTGCCCACATTCCACACACACACATGCGCGTACACCATTTTCTTTTTCTTTCTTTCTTTCTTCTTTTTCTTTTTTTTTTTTGAAATTTTTTCTCCTGCCACAAACCCTCCCTATCCATTGACTTCTTTCTCTGTTTTGAAGTAGTAGGCTTCTTTTTCATGTTTCAATTTCCTGAATTTGGTAAGTTTTATCAATTAGTTTTAATCTTTTAGTTTTTTCCTAATATAGATTTTTTTCTCATTTTTTTTTCAGGTTTATTGCTTATGAGTTGAGGAATTGATTTGCAGTCATAGTATCGGTGAGTTTTCTATGCTTTCTCTCTATCCATGTTTGCATATTTGTTCAGATTATTTTTAAAACAATGAATTTTAATTTTGGAACTAAATTTTTAGATGAATAATTTAGGGAAGAAAGAGCTCATACTTTTATGATTAAAATATTATTGTACGTACTAGGGGTGATTAAGATGTGATTTCCTTTTGTTTTAGTAATTTTATACCAAATATATATTGAAAAAACTCATATATTCATTATTAAGATCTTATTGTTTCTACATACAATTCAAAAAGAAATTTATTTTCTGACAATTATTTAGATCACCTTTTTCTTTTTTTGATGTAGAAGTTAAATAATTTTCATTAATTGTGTGGTTAATTCCTGACTACCACTTTCCCTGTTTGCAGAAATAGTAAGATTCTTAATGGTTCTCAAAATATAGTTTTTGGTAGGGGTGGCAATTAGTGCATGTCGGGTGGGTTTGTGTCGAGTTGAGGTAAGGGTATAACATAAATTTTATCAATCATAACCCAACCCAGTGATAACCTGAAAGTGTCCAACCCTAATCCAACCTATTAAAAATCGAGTCAAGTTCGAGTCGACCTGATTTTCAAATTCTTTTTTTTTTTACAACCGAAGGGGGTTGAGATGAGATGTCTAGCCTATAGATTAAAATGAAAGAATTAGCATTAAGATTTTCTTTTGTCACTAGTTATTGTGATTACCATTAGAATTATTTTGCAAAAGAAATATATATATGTTGCTTAATACTTTAATTTATAATACATCATTACAGTTATTTTAAAATTAACAAGAATTATTTTGTGTTTATTTTACACAAAGATAATATTCTTCATCACAAGTTAGTATAAAGTATAAAAATTGTCTTAATAACTAATGTTTTATCTTCTATGATTATTTATATAACATCACAATATTCATATAGTTTTATAATTTTTCTTTATTTTTTATGTTTAGTAATTCAGGATAATTTGAGAGAAACTATTTTAAATATTTCATTGTAGGAATTGAAATTGATCTCCTAAAGTTATGATTGCGGGTATATAAACTTTATGGTGTTAAATATATACAACATATAAAAGAAATAATAATTCATTTATTTCATTCAAAATAGATTTATTTAAATTTGTTCGACATATAATAAAATTTAAATAAGAGAAATTCTCAGAATAAGTAGTTTAGAGTATCTCAAATATATATCCAACCAACACTTTTATCTTGAGTTGTGACAAAACTTAAGTAAAGATAGTTATATTAAACTATATTTTGCTAAAATGTTCAAGTTATTATTTGGATATAATACTTTTTTATTTATTTGATTTCTAAAAAGGAATATGTTAAAATTAGTTAAATTTTAGAAATTTAAATATTTTTACTTATTTTATAGTTTATGTACTGTTTTATACTAATTATTTTTTTCTTATCAACCATTATTATATCGTTTATATTATACAATTATGTTTTTTAAAAAATTTAAAGTCCAATTACACCAACAATATTTTCACACAAAAAAACTTATTTTGAGTTGTGTCGTGTCGGTTCAGGTGGGTTTGAGTTGTCGTGTCACCCAAAATCAAATTTCGGGTTGTTTGGATAACCTGAAACCCAACTCAACCCAACCTATTTTTTTCGAGTTATTATTCGTGTCGACCTTTTGCGACCCGAACCCAAAAATGGGTCAACCCAACCCACTTGTTTCGTGCACCCAACCCACTTTTTTCATGCCGAACTCGTGTCGGGTTATCGTGTCGGGTCCGAAATTGCCATCCCTAGTTTTTGGAGATAATTCAACATCTCAATGTGATTGTACTAGCTGCCAAAAACTTCAAGAGATTACTCAAGATTACTCATGCTAATGGTGGGTAAATTATGAACTTAAGTTAATATTTATAGCCACTTTTGAAATAAGAACACTAATGTTACTTTTCTAATTACAATTCGGCTTAATCTTCCTTTTAGGTTGTAATTTGCTCATATAGGCATTCATGTGAAGGGACTTAAAATTTGAATTTGAGTCATTTTTTCCGTTTGAGGAGTTCCAATTGTTTAAGTTATTTTTTAATACATTTTTGTTCTACTAATATTACACTAAATCTTGAATATTAAACTGAAATCTTGAAACTAAACACCGAATGCCATAATCTAAAGATTTGTACTTTCGTTTTGATGGTATTTTATAATTTTTAGAAGGAAAGCATATAGCTTGTGAAAAGTTGTTTTATTTAACAATTTTGTCATTCATTAATTTTGTTAAACTAAATTAAAGGACAATTTATTTCGTTATTTTTTATAATTATTTTGTATTATTTGATTAAAGTTTGACCATAATTTTTTTTTAAAACATGAAGTAATTGATTATTTATTTAAAATTTTAACTCACTAAGAGTTACTTATCATATTTTCTAATCGTTAAATATGGGTTAGTTTTAAAACATATAATCACTATTTTATAGTTTAGTATTCTATCCGAAAATTTTAAGTATGTTTTCTGTAATTTTTTTCTTTTACTATTTTATTTATTTAAAATTTGTATTATACTTTTTATATAATTTAATAAGAGTTTAGGAAATAAATCCAGATTTATCAAAATTAGTTGTGACACCCCAAGAATTCCCCAAAAATAAAATCTTGAATCACCGATTTTTCGAATAATAATTCGTTTTTAAAATCATGAACATTGTTTTAACGTCAAAATACGTTTCGTGCATTTAAGCCTTATTTTCGTACCCCGTATCGATCCAAACGAGCCCCGAAAAGTTTCCTAATTAAAAATTTAAATTTACCAATTTTCGAAAATTAATTCGATTTCAATAAAACGAAGAACGTTTTAATTTCGAAAATATGTTTCACACGTTCAAAATATTTTTTCTCGTCGGAGCCTCGATTTCTTACGGAAATTTCAGCCCAATAGATTCTATTTTGGTCCAAAATTTGCCCAATCATAGCCCAAGCATTTGGCCTAAATAATTAACATATATATAAAAAAAAAAAAGGGGAGACAAGCAAATCAGATTTTTCATCCACAGCATGGCCAGCCGAAAATCTCCATGAAATGGTGGGATGTGTTGGTTCGAATTGGTTGAAATTTTGACCACCATTGGTTTCAATTCATCCAATATAAATAATGGTGGAAGGGATTGCTTTCTTCAGATCTTCTCACTTGCAATTCTGCTGGAACTTGACTTTTTCTTTCCCCACTTTTTCTTTCTCTCGGCAAGAACACCACACACACACACTGAACAAATTTCTGAAATAAAGTTAGATCAAAGAAAACTAAGGGAATTCACTCCAAGAACATTTGGTAAGCTAAGGCTTAAGTATGTTCATATGATATGTTAAGTGTGATTCATAGTTTGATGAGAGTTTTGGTTTTATTATAAGGTTTTTACAGTTGATCGGAGAGCTCGGAGAGTTTACGAGATAGCTTGGGACCAAAGTAAGACTTATGGAACCTCATTCTCCTCTTCACATGCTTACGTGTTTTTCCTCATGATGGATCATTTATTGTATTGAGCTCAATATATTTCGTATCATAATCATGTTGATCATCGTCGTATGAATACCGTTGTTATGATCATTGCTATCATTATATGAGCTCTTGCTTGAAATCATGATCCTATGACTTGCAAATATTCTTGATATCATTTTTATGCTTGGACTGAATCGTACTTAGGACTGCGGACTAAGATGAGGATGATTTGATGCTAAACTAAAAGAAACGAAGAAAATGGAGTAAAAACGTTGTATTTGGACTTGGTTTTGATTTTCTGAACAATCTTCACTCGAACCCCAAAACAATAACTTAGAAATGTTTATGGATATAAAACAACCTCAAAAATGTAGTTTTGAACAAAAAATTAGAAGAAAATAAAAAGACGAAAAAATAAAATTTTGGCCGAGGCCAGGTGCTCAAGCGCTTGGTTTGAGCTCTCAAGCGCCCGGTCAAATGCCTTGTAACGTCATTTTTCCAGTGAGCTCGGCGCTCAAGCGCCCGTTGTTTCAATTTTCTGAACCAAAGCATAGCATAACCTTTCACTTCTTAACCGCCAAAACTTGACTTTCGCTCTTCCAAATAGCTCATATAATATACCATTGGAAATCTCTTTGAGTGTAGGTGACTTTAGAATCAAGAATTTTGAAAATCAAAGAAGAAAAATGGGCGAAAATGGCCTCGGAAGGCCAACTGCCATTTCTACCATATTCCAATAACGTCACTGTCTTATCTTCAACTTCTCGGCCTCAAAAACTTGACTTCCCCTTATCCAAATGACTCATATAATATACCGTTGGAAATCTCTTTAAGTGTAGATAACATTAGAATTTAGATTCCCTCAAAACCATGGAAAAATATGGCCTGAAAACACGACCCGCCAGATTTCCGAGAAATTGGATTGACTTTGCCTCGACTTCTACTTTCCGAATTTTAAAAATCGAACTTTTCCTCATCGAACTAACCCGAAAAATATACCATTAGAAAGATTATCGAGTCTAGTTATTTATGGAGTTAAAATACGAATTTTAACTCATTAAGATAAATTTTTAAAAGTAATCCGAAAGTGAATTGTCGCTAGAAAAATATTGATTTGAAGCTATTTTGATATTATTCTTCTCTAAATGAAATATCTGTAAATTTAAACCCCTTACATTTTTATAAAAATTATTTTTATCATCCGAGTGAGTTTTTGTCAATGTTCGGACAAAATAAATTTCGGAATTTATATTTATTCCAAATGATTTCTTTCGTATTTTACTCCCTTAACAAGATAAAGATTTCAAACTGAATATCCTCTGGTTCATAGTCCAATTCCGATTCATTTGTCCTCAAGTCCACTGTCCAAATTCCTGACTCATTTCGAATGATAGAATTGACTGAATTACTGAACTGATTTATTACCGCTCCTAGTCCAATCCTAGTTTGTCCGAACTAAACGATTGACTAAGTTCCAAATTGTCCGTTCTATCATTTGTAGTCAATCAAAACGTGCTAATAGCTTCATGATTCTTATACAATTGAACTGTCCTGATTGTTCGTAGACTACTGTTCTGATTGTCTGTTAGGCCCTGGGGATTTACATGAGTATCAGATTGGGCAACGTTGGGTTGTCAATCCGAGCCTTGTGAATTCTCATATGTGGGATAATCCGGACAACTCTGGAGGTAGAGTTCTGAAGGATTATTCTAAAGTACGTACGTCGGCTGTGCTTTACTGTATCTGTTACTCCTTCGGGAGTTTGGAGGGATAAGGTTTTATACGAAATATATTGAAGATATAAGGGTGATAGATCCACCAAACTGCTTGTTTCTGCCTTATGACTTGAATGTGATATCTGTTATCGCTATCTGCTTGATTTGTTCATCCTGAATGTTCTGAACTATTTACTGAAATCACATTCTTGTCTTGTTGTCGATATGCTTATTATTTGAAACTCTTTCATTCCTGTCTTCATGCCATAAGTTTTACTGGGTCAGTGGACTCATGATTCCATAATATCATGTAGGTTCACAGACCGTGGATTCAGTAACTGAAACCCCATGTTAGTATATGACGTTTCCTTTGGAATTGATGTATGTAAGTATGTACTTGGGCATATTGAACGCTTTGATTTAAAATTTGTTAAGAATGTATAGATTGTCGGCTTGTAATAATTAGGATATCTAGATGTGATATTTTGGTTTAGTTAAAGCTCCCATTTGAACTACGAATATATTTGGCTTGTAATTTTCATTTTGTAATGAATTTTAGAAATTCCAGTCTGTAAATTGGAAACATTAAGTATAACGCCTCGGATCCTAAAGCATCCGCCCCTAAGTCGAAAACGCTACTCACGTACATGATTAAATAATTTAAACCCCAAAATTTACATAATCAATTACTTTTGATACATCGTCCAATAGTACGAATACATCCCCGAATCTCAACCTGAGTCTACGATCCTACCTAATACCATTACATAATTATGGATACAAAATAATCCTGGTGTCGAATCTTCAAACTCGCGATGCAATTCCCTGAAAAGAACTTCCTATAATAGTAGAGTTAAGGGGGTGAGTCCACTAACTCAGTAAGAATTATTACCATAATCATGAGCAAGGGTAGCAAAGACATATTTTCCAGGATTTTGAGGTATCAACGCGATTGAACAGATTTCAAGAACCATTGATATCATGATTTCACAAGCGTTCAGTTAGCCCAAAGGCTCAGTAACAGAAATTCGATATTCATAACAATACAATCCTTAATAGAATTAAACCATGAGCTCAAATTTCAGCAATAACTATGAATATCGAAATAAATATGGCTGAACTAGTGTTTGGTAGATCTGTCACCCTTATAACTTCAATACAATATCATCCTTATTTCTCCGTTTGCTTCCCCGAGTGGTTACTCAAGGAGAGCCAATCAATCTGGAAAAACAGCTGCCGCAGCACGGTCGACCACGAGTTTCCGAGTAACTCTTTGAAAATCCTACCTCCAGGACTCCTTGGAGCTACCCACAATTGGAACCAAACTTAGGTCCAACTGTACACTATGGGAAACCTACCAGAGGTTCATCTGTCGGCCCGATGCCGCCCAGTGTCCCTCCTGAGGCTCCCTGGGCCCAACAATCATGCAGTAGGTTTCAAGAATTCGGTCATAACAATAAATCAATCATGGGTGTTTTGGAACATTAGATATAATGTTTAGAATAAATCATCGGACATAAGAAAATTAATTTGAAAATCAACACATTTAAAGGAGATGAGGTATGGACTAAACTTTGGGAATTGGGCAAATCGCTTTTACATTTAAATATTTCTACTTTCGAAACACTCTTAATAAATAAAGGAAAACTTATGAAAATTTCCTAACTTTGAAAATAATTCATTTGACAAGTTCTAAACTTCAATTTTTATTGTAAACTTTAGATTTTTATATATTCGAAATGCTCAAATAAGTAAAAACGAAGTTTGGCTTTTGAAATATTTTTAAAATATGAAAATCAAGTACAAAATATTTAAACTAAATTTACGTAAAATTTATTTTTGTTCGAATTGATGTTTGTAAGTATTTTGTCCAAAATCCCATTTTCAAAACACTAGGATTTTAAATCAAGTAATTCTAAATGTGTTTTGAGTCTCTTATGTCTGACAATTTCTCATTCACGATCGAACAAGCGCATGGTACCAAGAAATTCAACAAGATATTCAACAAGTCCAAAGCTCAATGTTTTTAATGATAAGAATAAGGATCAAACATGATCATGGTAGGATATTCAAGAATGATTATAGTAATAACCCTTACCTCCAGTCCTTAAGCTTTAAGTCCCAAGATGACATTGAGATCATCTAATCCCTCGAGTTAATTTGACCTATTAACATCAAGATCATTTAGAGGTTAGACCACAATTTCATATCATATAAGATCTTACGTTTTCGTTCTGGCAGTCAAATGTCTAGCATATTTCTACACACATCCTAATGAGTTAAAATTTGAAATTTAGTTCTACGATTATCTAGACTCGATAAGCTTTCTAACGGTGGTTTTATATTGAAAATCTGACTGGCGGTTTGTTAGTTATAAATTTTTAAAGTTGAATGATGATTCTGCTGTAAATCAGAGATAGTTTGACATGTTTGGCTTTAAAGAATTTTCTGGGAACATTCCTTAATGGATTTCAAGGATTCTTGATTCTATCATTATCTACACTTAACAAGGTTTCTAATGGCTATTTTTGGGATTGATTTGGTGAAGAAATGAGTGGCTTCCAACGAGTTAAATTTGAGAGATGCGTTAGGCTGGGTTTCAGTGGGTACTCTGTTTCCTGAGTCCACTGGCATGTCCGGATCAAATAGTATTTCTGGTCTTGTTTCTTCATGGATTTGGGTGATTCTTAATTCTAATGATAACTAGTTTCAATAAGGTTTCCAATGGTGGGTCTTGTGGATTTTTTGGATGTAAGAATCTTCAGATATAAATTTTTAAACTTAAGGTAGTGACAGAGGCTTCCCCTGTTTTTGGTAAAATGGCAGGTTTGTTTCAAATGGATTTATCTCATATTTTCCTCATTATTTTTGGATGATTTGTGGGTCTAACATCATCTAGACTCAAAGAGATTTCTAACGGTACCTTATGTGAAATTTATAGAGCAAGAAAACTTAAGTTATGAATTTTCAAAGTGAGAGGTTGTGCTGTGACAGTAGCAAATCCGAGATAACTTGGTTGTGTGTGTGTGTTGGAATTTAAGCTTAAATCTTCAAGTTTCAACACTTCTATCTCAAATCTAAACATCATTCTAAATCAATCATCAAGATTTTCAATTCTAAATCAATCATCAAGATTTTCAATTCTAAATCAATCATCAAGATCCCCAAATTAATCAATACAATAGATTTCAAGATAAAGTAAAAACATAGGAAACCCATGAATCAATCAAGATTCTTACCTCTTTAGCTTATAATCCTCAAGAATTTTATAGTAAACTCTAATTTCTCAAGTAATTCCTACATAATCAATATCATAAGAGATTATACTATGTTTCTCATATCTTAATTTATAATTCTAACATAAACTTAACTAAACTTACCAAGTAACAACCTTACTTCTTCCCCTTTTGATTAATCTTTATAAACTTGGAACTCTATCTCTTGAGCAAATGAAGAAGATGAAGGAAATGTTCTTGTTTTTGGAGGAAGAGAGAGACGGCAGCAAGAAGAAGAAGAGGAGGAATGATATTGTCATGTAATTCACTTGAAATTGCATAGAAATGAAATTAAATTGCATTTTCCAATTTCCCACATGCACAAAGACTTCCAAGTCTTTGCTTAAGGATTAAGAGTAAATGTTTGTCCTCAAGTGAGGTGGTGGATGGCTGCCCCCTTCAGATTTTATTTTCTTTTAAATTTGTTTTTTATCAAAATTTAAAAATAGGCTTGGACTTTGCACTTAAAAATTGGATAAATGATTGGGCTCAATTCCTTGACTAAATGTGCATGGTTTTGGGTTAGAAATAATGTGTTTGGGCCACATTTGACTGAAATAAAATTTTTTGGTGCTAAATCGAGGTAATTTCACCATTTTAAAGTTTTTCGAACAATAGCGATAAAAATCGTTTTAAACGGCGATAAGTATTAAAAGTTAAAACTAATGGTTTGAAAATATAATTATGAATATTTTTGGGCCAAAATAATATTTAGGATAAGTTTTGGATATGAAATAAATTTTTTGATTGTGAGAAAAACCTCAAATTGGCGAAAAATCGGTTGCCGGTTAGAGTTTTTCTCAAAAACATTTTAAAACATTTATCGATTAAAACTAAGGGTTCAAAAATAACATTATGGAAATCTTTAAACCTAAATGAGATATTTTTGAAGTTAATAAAGAGTTTTTAATAAATTTGAATCCAAAAAAAAATTTGAAATGAGCAATTTCTTTGCCGAGAAAATTCGGCCATAAAGGAAATTAAAAATTTTGAATTAAAAGATAATAAATTTTTGGATATAAAAAAAGTTATCTAATTAAGATTAAGGGAGTTTTTGGGGTGCTACATTAAGTTATGGAATTGTATTTTGAAATTCCTATTTACAATTTTAGAATGTTCCGACTGCGAGTAGCACATCGGATCTTGGGGTGAAATACTCTGAAATCCGGGGCGTTACATTAGTAGAGAATAAATTTATACTTCCTTTTTTTTTTTCACGCCTTAACAAATAATATGTAAATATCATATCAACTATTTTTTATAGATTGATTAAAGTTGATTTTTTTTTTCTTTTGAAGAAATTAAGGTTGAATTTGATACTTTCTAATCTTTAAACACGAACTTTTATTAACATATAGTTATTTATATAAATTTATGATAAATAATTCAAAATTACAAATCTATACTAATTTCATCAATAATCATAAGTGATGTTTACTGAGTTAATTTTTATATATATTTATACTTTTGTATGCTAATAAAAAGTTTAAATGTTTACTAAGTTAATTTTTAAATATATTTATATGGATTATTATTTTAGTTTTGAGGTGATTTATTTATTTTGTTTGGTTTGTTTGTTTATGTCTTAGATTTTATTTTTGTTCATTTAATTTTGATAATTTATTCAATGGAGCATGTTTTTAGATATTAATTTCTACTCTTTGTCTCCTAAATTATTATATATCTATTATTGATTTTATTTTGTTTTATCTTTTTATAACTTATATATATATATATGTCTAATCATTATTTCATTCAAGTCATATAATCATTTATTTATGTTATTTTTATTTTGAACACTCCTTTTGTTCATTTAATGATTTTATAATGGGAGATTTTAATAACTTTTTTATATTTCTATATAATTCGTTTTAGTTGTTGATTATATATATGCAATAAAGTATACATAGTTATGTATAACTCAATTTCTTTCTTAAGAAAAATCATATATGATTATGAAAACCTTCAAATATATATTATGTTTTATAAATTCGATATTTTTTTATAATAAAAAAGTTGGTTTCGATTGGCCGTGCATAGCACGGGGAACACGCTAGTATATATATATATATCATCAATGTGCTAAAAATTAATATGGAATTAATCAAATAAACTAACCCCAAAACAAAATATATTGAAATTGAAAGAGGGAGTCGAAGGGCTTAAAATTGCAATTTTCCCAATTGAATTATGACTGGATTAATCTTCAAACCTGACTTTCGATAATCCTACTGCAGGTGATTAAAGAAGGCTGATCATTAGAAAACCATCAACCCAAATAAGAAACTTGAGTCGTTGGGCCCATTGGAGAGCCTGAACTCTTAAATCACCTGACAATTGCCACTGCCTTCATAAAGAAAAGGGGGTGCCTTTTGCAGAGCGTAAATTACTAATGCAGAGTAGTTTAAAATTTTTTATATGAACACTCACCCCCTCTAATGACTCTCTATTTTTGAAATTTTATTACATTTCAACATAATATTACAAAATTTTTAATATTTATAACATGAATGGGTTAGATTTTAAGCAAAATTCTTTAAACAGTGAAGTGAAAATATTATTTTCGAAACAAAACGTAAAAAACAAAAAAAAAGTAACTTTTTTTTGGGTTGCGCCCCCCACAGGCGCATAGAAGGCAATGTTGCGCCCATGGGAGGCGCGTAGAACAGAGGGTTGCACCCATGTTGGGCGCAATTTCCACCTCTTCGGCGCCCTTGGTAGGTGCCAACAATTTTTTTTTTTTCTCCTTCTTTGCGCCCGCAACGGGCTTAAGCGAACGGTGGCTTGCGCCCGCGAGAGGCGCAAGCGTTGGTTCTATGCGCCCGCGAGGGGTGCAAGGCACATGTTGTGACGCCCGTCACGGGCGCAAGCGGAAGAAATGATTTTTTTCCCCTTCATTTAAATTAATCGATTTTGAATAAAAAATTTCATAACGAAGGTAAACCATAATCTTAAATTGTTATTTCAAATTAATACGAAGAGTTAATGAAATATTAACGATATCCCCATTTTTAAAAAATCTCAATCGTTTATCTAATTTTAACTAGGCCCAATTGACTTCAAGAAAAAATACAATAACAAGTCTGTACCGCGGGAGGCTCTGCCCCCCGCACCCCCCTTCGGAATCAATGTTGGGCTTTGGGTTTAGGCCTATTGGCCCTCACCCTCCGCTATCAACACAAATTCCCATTTTTTTTTCAATTTCGGGTTGCACCGCGAGCTTTTTGATTCGGGTCACAATTCGGATCCAAAAAAAAAAAGCAAAATTCAAGACACAAACATTAACAAGAGATAAAACAAAAAAATAAAAATGTTCAATAGGGGAAGTAGGTCCATTGTTTGGGGGTGTTCATTTTGTTTATTTATTCGTTGAACTGCTTTGTAAGATAGTAAAAACTGCTTTGCAGATAGCATTTCAGTAAAGAAAATCAGAAGATGAAAAAGTTTACTTCGCAAATCACAATTCAACTGTGCCCCCTCTTGGCCTAATTTGACAAATAAAATAGTATATTATAGAACTTGGCTTTTCTGCTCAATTGGGCTCAATATAAGGGCATGTGAGCCCAGAAGAAGCGTATAGGATTGGTTCATATTTCAAACTAGTTGAATGTTTTGATTGATAAATTTAAAGCCCATAAAAATAAGTAGCTGATATTTTATCAAGAATATTCAATAGCGAAACACATGCCGGAGCCAAATTTGTAATTACAAGATTATAGATATTTGGGATTAATTATGATAAAGGAAATATTACCATAAAAATGGGTGACAATTTCCGACACAACATGATAACCAAATACGAATTTGGCACGAAAAAAATGGGTTGGGCTAACCATTTTTGGATTTGGGTCCAACAAAGTCGACAAGAATAGTAATCGGGAAAAAATGTGTTGGGTTGGGTTGGTTTCAGGTTATACGGACAATCTGAAATTTAATTTTGGGTGACATGACAGCTCAAAACCACCTGAACCGACACGACATGAACTGAAATAAGTTATTTTTTTTTTTTTTAATTTGTGAAAATATTATTGGTGTAATTGGACTTTAAGTGTTTAAAAAGATATAATTTTATAATATAGTGATATAAGGGTTGTATAAAATAGTATATAAAATATAAAATAAGAAAAAAAAAATATTTAAATTCTCAAAATTTAAATAATTTTAATATATTCTTTGTTCGGGAATCAAATAGATTAAAAAGTATTATATCCACATAATAATTTGAACATTTTAACAAACACAATTTAATAGTAACTAATTTTAATAATATTACATGCCATTTTACTTAAATTTTGTCACAATTCATGATAAAAATGTTAGATATGTGTTTGAAATACTTTAAACTCTTTATTTCTGATAATTTCTCTTCTTTAAATTTTATTATATATTTTACAAATTTAAATAAATCTATTTTCAATAAAATAAATCAATTATTATTTCTTTTCTTTGTCGTATGTACTTAACATTATAAAGTTTGTATACTGATAATCATAGTTTCGGGGATCAACTTCAATTACTACAACTCAAGAATTTAAAATAGTTTCTCTCAAATTATCATGATTTAGTAAATATAGAAAATGAAGAAAAAATTATAAAACTATATTAATATTATCATGTTATATCAAAAGTCACAAAAGATAAAACATTAGTTACTAAAACAATTTTGGTACTTTATACTTGTTATAAAAGACAGTATTGTCATGCAGAATATACACAAAGTAATTCTTACTAATTTTAAAATAATTATAATCATATACTATAAATTAAAGTAGGAAGTAAGGAACATACATATTTTAAATTTGCAAAATAATCCTAATGCTAATCACAATAAATAGTTATAAAAGAAAATCCTAATACTAATCCTTTTGTTTTAACCTATAGGTCAGGGTCTCGCCTTAACCCCTTCGATCTTTTTTCTTTTCAAAAATTAATTACTTCGTGTAATACCCCTCTCCCACATAGAAAATATAATAAAACCACCACCAATATATAAGATAGGGCCAAGAAATCTATGTTCAACCATTGGATATCCCTTTTGAGCAAGTTGTTCATAGCTCAATTTCAGGTTGCACACGGTAGATTTTCAGGCCAATCTCGCGTCCTAGGCCCCTGGGCCTGGGGCGTGACACTTCGAAAATCAGGTAGACTCGAAACTCGACTCAATTTTCACAAGGTTGGGTTAGGGTTGAGGACGTTCAAGTTATCATTGGATTGGGTTAAATTAGGGTTGATAAAATTTATGTTATACGTACCCTACGTCAACTCGACACGAACCCACCCGACACGCATGAATCGCTACCTCTACAATTCATGGAGGGAGAAAAAAATTATAGCAAAGAAAGTAATTATATCTAAGATATAATTATAGCAAAAAAAAGTAATTAATTATGACATCTTATTAGTTATGACAATAAACAATCCAAAGAATCGTACAATGAATTGGATAATATTTGAGATATTATTATTTTAAATCTATGCAATCAAATACTGGGGTTGTTGATGGGGCATATTTTAATTCAAATTCGGTCCAAATCTGATTTGAATATTAGGACCTTTGATTGATTAAAATACTCGATGGTTTATATCCCATTATAAATATACATAATTTGAAATAAATTAACCGAATATACAATTAAGCAATCCAATCCATTAAAAATTTGAATCCGAATTTTAATAATATTTTTTTATTATATTGGTAATTTTATATAATATTAATAATGTTTTTTAAATAAAATGAAATTATATATTATATATTATATTGTGGTATTCTAACATTCGTCTAGGTCTTGAATTTAAAATTCTTAACATAAATTCTAACAATTGGTATAAACGCCATATGTTCATGAATTTAGAATCCTATAGTGTTGTTATTAATATTTTGTCCAGGTTATTCTATTATCATGAATTATATGTTTCGATTAGGGTTTACATCCAATATACGAAATATAAAGTTCTTAAATGTGAATGAATTTTTACATTGGTTTGTACTTTATGACAATTTGCTTCAACCAGTGTTTTTCGATAACTAAATCCATGGCAATGTTGAGATACTGAACCATGATTTCCCAACACGGTGCATCATCATATTTAATGTTTGAGGAGAAAAATGTTGAGAGGTATGCATTCGGAGATGGGGTTTTAGAAGATGATGGTCCTGGATTTAGCATAAAAATGTTCGAGGACAAAAGAGTTTTAGAATAAAAATGGTCTAGAGGTAGAGGTTGAATTGGGAGATTCTATTGGAAAATGAGAGTTCTGGACTTCGAGAAGAATGTTTGAGGAGAAAAAATTTCTCCTAAATTCGTTTTCGGAGAGAGCATTTTCATTTTTTGTCCGAATTTTATTAAATATTAAAAAAGGGCATAATAGGAAAATCACCTTTATCATCATAAGCTTATTAGTTATGCATTTTCTAAGGTCCTAATGCCTTAGTTTTTATTTAACGTCAGGTATGTATTTCTGTTGTGACAAGTGTCACTCGGTTTTTCCAAACAAAAAAGAATAAAAACTAAACAAATACCTTTTTAAGTGAAATACTCAAATTATCCTTTTTAGTTTGTTGGGCATGTCTAAAATGTAAATGGTTTGTACTAGTTTCAAGTTAGTGAATATGTATATGAATGCCACTATGGAATTTTTTAATCTTTACCATAAATTTGTACAACCATTTTTAGCCTTTGTACATTTGAGCAACCGGTTATATCCGGTCAAAACCCATATGCGCAACTGAAAATAAAATATTATTTTATTTAAAATGGAGCAATTTTCCATAAAAGTTTGCTTGTTGCCGTAGAGACGTCAAAAGTCAAGGATAAAAAAATCATTCTCTCCATTGTCTTCTTTAGATAAAATATTATTTTATTTATAACTTGTGCATTTTCCCATAAAAAGCCACTTGCAGGCTGCAGCACATCTAAATGTTTAAAATTGTACGAATTTCAATTATTAATTTCATGTGATACTTAGTGATAGAATCCTTTTATGATCCAAAATTGAATAAATTTTGAATATGATTTTAATTAACAGAATATGTATCTTTCATATAATTGTTATATACTGTTACCATGATAAATATTGATTAATAATAATCAATACGAAAAATAGTATAAGTGACAAAAAATTGAGTGATAATGTGAAAATTATCACTAATTCTACATTGTATAACATAATTAAAATGATTTTAACAAACTCAATAGTCACAAAAATGTGATCATATTGTCATTATTTTTAATTAGTGACAACTGTTTAGTGATTATCAAATGATAGTGAAAATTTTGTCACCAAATTATAGTGATAAGTTACTGTCGACACTAGATTATTACCACATATGTGTGTGTGTATCACTAATTTGCTATAGTGACAATTTAAAACAATATTTTTTGTATAATACAAAAAATATTATCACCTTAAATATATTATTAATGTCAAAGTAAAAGTCAAATACAAATTATTAATGACTGGAACACCCCGAAAATTCCCTAATTTACAATTTAACTTACCATTTTTTTCAAATGATAAATCGGTTTTGAACTCGTAAGAATCGTTTCAACAAAAAT
>JACFYI010003575.1:181856-196976 GCA_014898755.1 Handroanthus guayacan | reverse complement strand
CATATATTCTCACTTAAGGAAAAATATATAACTCTTATACTAATATCACTCATTAACAAAGGGGAAAAGAGTAAGGATACAATCCTTAGAACATCCTTGGTAAGCTTGGAACTCTAGTTTATAATAAATATTGAAGATATGAGAATAAATGGAAAGAGTAATTTAATGCATAAGATTTTGGTTTTCATAGGTGGCTAACTTGAAGATCTAGAACTTGGAACTCTTGCTTTTAGCCTTGAAGCTTAGGATTTGATGTAAGATTTATGCTTCCTCACTCCCTTATATGCCTATCTCTTGCCTCATTTGTTGTCTTTGAATGTTTGAACTTCTATTGAAACCTTTGAGGCATTTATTGATATATATATATATAAGTTCCATGATTCTTAGGAATGATGAATAAAACTTTGAACATACTTGTGATCTCCATTCCTATTTATTCATGAGCCTTTGAGAATACGAGACCTTGGACAATGGAGGAATTATGGACAAAAGTTGAAAAAGGAACCTATGGACTTGTAACACCTTTTTCCTAAAATATGTAATTTAAATTTGGAACTCAAATTTTTAGAGATTTTATTATAAAATGATTTTGCTGAAAATCTGATTTCAAACCAAGCGTCCAAGCACTAATTCTAGTGGTTTCGGCCACTGTTTGGGCATCGAAACACCCATATAAGCACCCAAACGTCCAACTTCTATGGCGAAATGAATTATTTGAGCACTGGAGCACCTAAACAGACGCTTAAGCGGCCATTCTAGTAGCCAAAAATACTATGTCCACTCTGGAACGCTCAAGGGCCCATTCTAAATTTCAAATTTTCATGTTTTGACTCCGATTTGCTGATCCAAGTTCATATTTCGCTTTTTTAAGATGTTTTAAAATTTCAAAATAATTCTTTCCTAAGTTTGACGTCCATTTCAAATCGTTTGTTGAAATTATTCACTACGTGAACTTGTGCCCTGATGGGATTAATTGTTTTAAATATGCTTTGCTTGTTCTGAACCTATAAGCATGATAAGTTGGGCCCTAGGAACCTTAGATAGTATCAGATTGGACGATATCGGATCCTTGATCTGAATCTCTGAGAATTCCTGTACGTTGGGTAGTTCGGAAAAATCCTGGATGTAGGTTTCCAAATGGCTACTCTGAAGCACGCAGTCGGCCATGCCTAAAGTAATCCTCTTGAGGGGCCACTCAAGGGTAAGGGTAAGGAGAAATAAGGAGAAAAGGTAAATAAGGAGTAATAAGGGTGATAGATCCACCAAAAAAATAATTATGCCTTAATCATGTCGATATTCATATTTGTTATTGAAATTGTGAGCCTTATGAATGGCTATAATGAACGATCATAATGTCTATGAATATCCATTTGTTTTTATGAGCATGTCATACTCTTTAGATCAATTATTTGACTTGTCTCTTGATTTCCTTTTCTGCTTCACTCCTTATCATATGCCACAAGTCTTGCTGGGTTATTGAACTCATGATTTCATCATTTACTATGTAAGAAATTAACTCCAGGAATCACCCAAAGATTTTGAGGACTTATGTTAGTATGTCGGACTTGATATATGTTGATGTAAATGTATCATGTTTAATTGGAACTCGTACGGATTCTAGAAATAGCTGCTGTATCTTTTGGAACTTAAGTTGTATTTTGAAAAATTTGGCTTGTAATTTTAAGTGATATTTAAGCAATGGATATGATATGAGCTTCTATTATGGTTTCAGTTAGTTCTCTTTGCTAGAGTAATGTTACAGATCTAGGAGTGGATGCTCTAAGATTCGGGGCGTTACAAATTTGATCACAATTATTGGCCCCATCATTTTTGTATCAGACTAGTGTGATTTCTTATGCATCAATTTCTTTAGTCAATGTAAGAGCTTAAGCTCTTTTTCTTTAAGACAAATTTGTCACGCTATGATGTTTATAGTTTTTCAGCAATCATCTTCCAAAATACAACGACCACTTTCTAAAGATAGTAGCACTAAAAATCTCTAAAAATAATGAACTTCAAAGTATATTGAACTCTCTTGTTACGATATTGGATACTAATCCGTAGCTTTTGTAGCATTATGAAACTACTACCGACTAATGGATTTAAAAATCCATACTTCTTCATAGCATTTCGATGCCACTACATGGATACAAGATCTATACACTTTGTAACTTTAATTAGCTACTAAATCGTGATAGCTATAAATCCACACGCTATTGCATGGTTTATGGATTCAATCCATAAAATGAGTCAACTAGGAAAGTCTATCTATAGTTGTTGGAAGGTTATCTTCAAATAGTTATGACTCTTATAAAAGTGCAAACATGTCTTTTTGCATTATAAAGTCATAACTGTTGGAGAAAATTATACTTAATAATTGCATTTCTCTTTTTAATAATTACCTTAAGCGACATACTTAGTATTAATTTTCATTCACCTGAAATTGGTTTTGAGTAATTAAATTTCGCTTAATTAACTGGTAAAACCCAATTTAACAATACTAATTTTCCAACAATAAATTCAAAAAATTTTCAAAATTGCAAATGTCCTCTCGACCTAACGGCTGATTGTTAAGTTTGACAGAAATTATGAAATCTCTAAAATAATAATAATAATAATAATAATAATAATAATAATAATAATAATAATAATAAAACATAAAGGAAATAGCAAAAGAAAAGAAAAAACAAATTGGCACAAGAACTCCTCGTTAATCAACTTCTATAAAGTTTTAAAATAAAATAATAAATCAAATTTCGTTTAATAAATTTAATGAAATGTAATTTATTTATGAATAAAGTAATTATAAAATTAAAAGAGAGAAATTTCATCTTCTGTCCCCAAAGCCGCACAAGAGAAAAAAAATTCAGATGGCGAATGTGGTGTATCGCTAAAAAGGGGAAGTGGTAGAGTAACTGGGTGCTCCGAGAAGGGAGCTGACGAGGGGGGTGGGTGGATTCGTGAGTGTGGGAAGGGAAAACACGATAGGCGACGTGTCTGGAGTGAGAGTGGGAGGGGGCAGCGCGTGGGCTTGGGTATTGTAGGGATGTGCTAACGATAGGGGATAGAGGTTGGGGGTGCTTATGCTGCTGCTGTGGCGGGCGGGCGGTGGGTGGTGAAGGCGCAGATGGGTTGAGGTAGAAGATGACACAGGTTTTTCTATCCTTCTTTTCTTTTTCTTTTTTTATCCCCTCTTTTAACTTTATTCTTATTTTATTTCATTTCTTAATTAATTATAAATAATTGTCTAATTAATTGTGTCCTTGTATTCACAAAATATTATTAAAACTTGTCTAATTATAAAAGTCAAACAAATTCAATTGAATCCAATTAAATTATTTTAGATATATATCATCATTTAATATTTTTGAGTATATAAATTAAAATTACTAAAATTAGAATATGGAATTATTTCCATTTTCCTTATTTAAAAACTTATATTGAAAGAATTATTCAATATTCGTGAAATTATTAATATTTTTATATATATTTAAAATTTTTATTAAGTAATTAAAAATTATTAAAATTGCAATTAGGTCAAGAAATAAGGTTGGATTTTCTTAACAATAATAATTGTTGGAAATTAAATCCACAAATAAAGTGGGTGATTCGAATTGTAATATGTAGCGGATATAAAAATCACCCAAATCTCAACTCGTCTACGAACCTTTGAACACGAACGATATTTTTCCCATATATGACACGAACATGTCTTTCACTAGATTGAATGAATATGTGACGCTCCGTTAGCCAGTTATTAGAGCTACCACCCCCTTCCACATCTTAAACTCTTGGAGCCTAAATTGGTGATACCCTAAGAATGAGCGAAGAGAGAAAATAGAATTTTTTTGGAAAGTCTCACTTTTTAGGGAATGAGCTAGGTATCTTTTTATAAAAGAAGAACTCTCCTATTTGTTGAGTTCAAACACCTAAAACCCAAAGCTCAATTTATGGGTTTGGGTCTAATATGGATGTCTTATTGGATCGTGGGCCATATGCCCGGCCCAATTGTTTACAATAATTATAGGGTTTGAATTCGTATATTTGTATTTTTAGTTCCCTATTTAATTATAGTAACTTTATACTTTTAGTTCATTATTTATACAATATTTAATAATACCAACTGTTCAGCATATGAAAAGTATTAAAAGTACAACGCCATGGTATGAAAAATGCAAAAACTTAGTCCAAGGGCATTTCTGTGTCGCTACATTTAACATATACACAACAAGGGTAGATATAGGTTCCTAAAATTATTTGGGCTGAAGTTAGCGAAATAACTGTCGAAGAGTAACGCTGTATCCATGATGTAAGCACATAGCAAAGCTCAGGGGGTTTTTGGTTATTTCAATTTTTTTTTCTGATTTTTTTTCCATTATTTTTCAAAATCATCCAAACCTCAGGAGTTTATGTAATTAACCCTATATTTGCATATGAAGCATGTAAAAATTTAACATTCCTTATCCCGTCAAATTATCATGTAAAACTCAACCTAATGTGTGGTCAAATAATCGATCAACTCCGCAACAATATATTTTTACGAGTGTTTATGTTGAAAACATAAACATGTTAAACTCCTCAGTAGTTGCGCTAGCAAAGGTCCTCTAATATTTACGTCAATATGGGACCGAAAATATAGTCACAGGATTAGTAATATAGTGAATTAGTATATAAAGAGTGTTTTGGTTGAAACAATTAAAAGAATTCGCCTTGTACGGTCATACACAAACATGATAACAACTTATGGATGGTTCTCTATCTTCAGGTCAAATGGTGAGTTGGACCAAATCTTGTTCGAGTCATATGCAGGGATATTGATGATGGATGTTTGTGTTTCTATTGCAATTTCTTCAATTTCAGGGTACTTCCATAATTCATCCATCAAGGATCATCACAACTGTGATAAACTAACAATTATCATGGTCTAGCAAATTGTTGGAAGAGATGTGTCACTTCATTTGCAAAACAACAATTCAGATCTACTTGAAACCAATTAATTAGATCATCTTTTGTTGATTAAGTTGTCTAGTTATGTAAAGACAACGTAGTTACTCCCCTTCCGCTTTAAAGAGGCAGGGATAATTTAGAGAAAAAAATAAAATTTGAAATCCATCTTATTATTTAACATGGTATGAAAAGATGTCTCAAATATTTTGGCAAATATATTAAGAGAAGCACATTCAGGATAAGACACTGGTTGAGCTCATATTTATTGCCACATGTAATCGGATATTGGATTGGGAATGTCACTTTCTGACAACTTTTCAAATATCCAAATCTAGTTTGTTTAAGAACTTTGGCAGGCTGACCGGACTCTGAGCAATTACCATCCTAATAACAAAACCCAGCCCACATACTCTGAAGATTTTGGGCTCTCACCATTAAAACTAATGGAGTACTATGTAAATTACTAGCTACAAATATTGCCCAAGCGCAAACATTGAGAACGAGAGAAGATATATATGATTATTACATGGCTTATAATGTTGTCATATTCAGAAGAGCTTTTTGTACTTGATTATTCTGTGTTATATTTAATTGGCAAAAAGGATCATGTCTTTCTTTAATTAGCATAAACAATTCCGTATAAAAATTAATATCCTCCCGGCCCCTATCATCACATTCAACTTACAACCCTACGTAATAGCAATAATGTCCTTGTATAGATACGAGCTTTTCATACTTTAATATATTATATCTAATTGGGAAAAACAACCCTATCCTTTTCTAATTAGTATTAAAAAAAATGTGGAAAAAAAATTAATATCCTCCCCACTCCTATCTTCACTTTTACCTTAGCAATGTTGCTACTAATTTTACATAACAGAGGGACTTCCTTGGTGATCATATGTAACAGATGTTTGTAGTAAATTGGGTAATTTGTCATTAAAAAGGCATTCTGAGTTGCATTTCAAATGTGTGAGGGTCTTTTATGCTAATTAGAATAAAATGTCTTTTATGCTAATTAAAAATTTCATGAGCTCTATGACATTAATAAATATTTGATCGAATTTATGTTAACAATTAGAGATTAAAAAGGGGGCGCTTGCCCTTTCTCCTTCACTACATATAGAAGTCAAATGTTTGCAAGATTCACACTCTTCCTCTCTACCAATCTCAATTTCTTTCGTCAAACTCCCTTTTAAAGTTAAAGGAGCAAATTTTTACTCATGCCTTCATAGTAACCCATTTAGGAACCCAAATTTTCGTGCTTCTTCCATAGTTTATGCTTTCCAAACAAATTTCTTCAGATGTACCATTTTGTCCTTTTTCATCCAAGGAAGTATTTTTAATTAAGCTAGATGCTTAGGTACGGCGATAATATATGTAAAAGAGGTCACAACGTGGGACTTGCTTTTACTTTCTAACATTTATGTTAGAAATACCAACTCTTCTTTCCCCTCTCTCTTAAATATTATAGGCGGACAATATTAAAATTCAAAGATTTTATGCAGAAGCCTCAATGAAAAAGAATCAGGAAATTGCAGAATAATTCTTCGAAAAAATCTTGAAAACCTATACAGCTCAAATTGAGAAAAAAATCTAGAACACCAAAGCTTCTTTCATCGAAAGGCTTCCTGATGTAGCTGGAAGTTTCCTTTATTGAATTTTGACAGATTCATGGATGCCTTTCAATCGATCAACATTAGCAATCTATGAATAGGCCATGAAGGCCATTTTCATAAGCAAGAAGCAACACTTAAAAAATTGCATTTCGCGGTTGTTTTATACACATTTCCTAGCAGTTTGAATAGCCATGAAATACTTATGCAGCAGGTGGAAAACCACTGCAATTACAACCATCACCAAGTCATTTTGCAACGATTTTACTCAACCAATGTGAAAAATTTTGTGGCAGTTTACGACCACTTGAATTTTTAGGACAAGTTTTAGCCTTTTATCCTTTCCCGATGGCCCTAAATTATCACATAGATTCATTTTCCTTGTCTTGCTTTTTGTGGTGGTTGCTAACTATGAGGAATGCTTCAATATTTTTTATTTTTCTAAAATGCTATTCGTAGAGCGGTTTTATTCAATACAGAGCGATTCATTAAGAACTTAAACAAAGCCTCTCTACAACCTAGGGATATCAACGGGGCGGATCGGGGGCGAGGGGTGCCTCCCCGTCCCCCACCTTGCGAAGGTAAACTAATCCCCGCCCCCGTCCTATTACCCACGGGGATTTAGAATAGGTACCCATGGCGAGGAATTCAATCCCTGCGGATATTTGCGGGTACCCATTAACAAATTGATGTTTATATTTTAATAATTTTAAAAAATTATTTCAAATGAATTTTTTAATGATAAAATTATAAATTTTTCAATAGCAAAAGCAAATACCAAAAAGTAAGAGCATACTCAGATTCAATTAGCTTTCTTAACTATAAAATTAAAAATGAGCCACCCAATTTGCAATCCTTCTTTCATGGCTAAATCATAATGTAAAGTATTTTAATAATAAGGTAGAAAGGAGTTCAATATAGTTAACAAACATAAAATCTTGAAAATGCAATGCCACATAAACTTTAAAGCAAATTCAAATTTCTGTGGGTGTTCAGGTTTCTAGGGTTTTTAGTGTGTGTGTGTGTGTGTGTATTTAGAGATATAATAGTAATTATATATAAATAAATGGGGGGCGGGTACCCGCGGGTACGGGTATTGAGATCCCCGTCCCCGCCCCATATAATAAACGGGGGGAAAAAAATCCCCATCTCATCCTTGCGGGTACAATTCTTCCCCCCATACCCATTATAAACGGGTAAATCCCCGCGGGTATCCACTAAAACGGGCAAAATTGCCATCCCTGCTACAACCCATAACTCTCCAAGTCTCTCTCTATAAACCACTTCTCTCTTTCTAAAATCAAACAAAATATTAAATCTTCGTCAAATCTCCATGAAAGCTCCGTAAAAATTCAAGGTAATGCCTTAATCTTATTTACTTTAAGCATGTATGCATTTATTTTGTGTTAAATTGTTCTTGTTGTTGAAAATCCAAAAACAAAAATAAATTGTTTTGGGTAGATCTGTGCTTTTCTGGGGTATAGATCTAAAAAACTGGTGCCCGTTTTGGGCACAAGTTTTGTGAGATTGTGTTCATTCTGTTTTAACCTTATTTTAAATAAATAAATAAATAAACTTTTGCCCATTCTAATGGGTTGCGCCGACGAGTGGTACAACCCTTCCGTATTTAAGCACAACAAAGCCATAAAAAAAGGAAAGAAAAAGAAACATAAGACTTGCACCCCTAGAAGGACACAAGTCCAATGGATTTACACCGCTGGAGGGCTTAAATCCTTGATTATCGCGCCCTCCAAGGGCATAATTTTTTTTTATTATTTTTAATCTATATATATTTTTAAAATTTTTTTTTGGTTAAATGTATTTAATAATATTGTGGTATATTTTGGAAATTTCAGATGTTATATAATCGTAAATCGGGTAGAGGGAATGGGCTTATGATTAGGCTACCTGCATCTTCTATGGACCCTAGCGAGAGTAAGCTTCATTGACATGGGTACAACGTCACAGCCTCAGCACGACGATGATAGATGATTTGGTCCCAGGATCTCTAGGAGAAAGCTATTAAGGAGGATCTTATGGCCCGGGTAAAGTTTCCATCATTTAGCGAGGCAGCAGCAGATCCTTTTTGGAACTCACCTACCTCCATATCATGAGATGAATGAGCCCAACAGATGCTCTGCATGATCCATTTCAAGATTAGGACGAAAATCAAAACCTAAGCTCTTATACACAAGGTTACTGTAGTTTCTCAAGTCTAAGAACCAATTATATGCAATATCGTAAGCTTAGAGAATTTTCATTATCGACAGACCTCCGGGGCTACCTTACGAATTTCTCTGTCTGAGTTTTCAGTGAACTTGTTATCTAATAAGTATCCACTAACGTGTATCAATGACTCCATCGTCATTCTCTTATGAAAAGAGAAAAATCCCAAAATTCCTTTTGGGGTATATATCGTTAACGCAAGTTTTACAAAATCTAAGATATCCTCGTGTCAAATATTCTATAACTTGGAATGTTATTAAATCACAACCATAGTGACGTATTTCATGATAAGTCATCTCGTGGCACACATCATGTCCCGTAGGCATGGGTGATCTAGAGGACTTCATCCAAATACATTCATAGAGATATATATATATATATGAATGAGATGAAGACGGACATTTACTTAATATTGATGAATAAGATTGTATAAAAAAGAGTAGAATGCAAGCCAAATTGAATTGGCTACACGGCACTACTCTAACAAAAGGAGTTCAAGTCATGAAGATCATGTATACATGATAATGCATATGTAATAGACATGATCTATTCTACTAATTATTCACCTAAAATTAAACTAAGTGATACACTAATGGTTCTAAGTGTATCATTTGGTCTTGGCTCATGATCATCCTTATAAGAAGTATGCTAGGTTATTTATTTACTGATTTATAATTATTATCCTTGTGGTGTATGGAGATGCAAGCTTTGGATACACAACCTAAATAAGGTAAATAAACATGATGAGGTCTTGTATATTATAATAAATCCCTCACTTAGGATGTCTAAGTTCAATATTACAATATTAAGTTACAATGGATTAAATTAAACTAGGTTAAATAATCCAAGCTTTTAATAGTAGGTATGTGACATGAAATACTAATGGGTAGACGTGTTGGCTACATCTCGTGGGACACGTTTATTTGGTGGCCATGGTCACTATCTTAGCACAACATGCACTTTAAATTAGTTTGGTTGTGACACTGGCTACGTCTCATGGGATGTCCATAATCGAGCTAATTGTAAAGAGTGTTGATGGGTTTAACTCAACATAGAGTAATATAGATGGCTATATCTCGCAGGTCTATATGAAAAATGAGAAAAAATATTTTTAGGGGTTATGTAGTTGATGTAATTGGTTAAGGCGTTCTCTACCTTAGGATTGTTTGTACATTGCTACATCCTGTGGGTCTACAAATAACATCTTGGAATCCTAAAACCTAATAGGAGATATGATTTTTCGAATTTATGATTAAAGACCATCTCATGTTTAAAATATTGAAATGAATTTGTGCTTATGTTCTCTTCTTCGTTTTTGTAGATTTTTGTGAAAATCTCAATAAAATGGCTAAAAATCCACGTGCTACTATTTTGGAAACAAACAAACTCATTGGACCTAACTACATTGATTGGCTAAGAAATCTTAAAATAATTTTTGACTCTGAGAAGAGGACTTATGTGCTTATGCAAAGTCCCCCGGACAAGGTGCCTGAGGATGCCATTGATGAGATATGTGAAACTATCATGTGCTTGGTCGAGGATAGCCTTCAAGCTCGGTGTTTTATGATGACATCCACGACCAATGAGCTCCAAAAATCTCATGAGCATATGAAAAATGCTTCTAAGATTTTCATGCACTTAGAGGAGTTGTACGCGGTACAAACTCATTATGAATGATTCATGATCTCAAAGAGCTCTTTCGAGCACAAATGGTTAAAGGATCAAGTATCCATGAACATGGTCTTAAAATGATTGGTTTAATCCAAAACTTGGCATGGTCATGGACAAGGACCTTTTATATTCACTTAATCCTTAAATCACTCCCAAGCTCGTTCGACCAATTTATCATAAACTTCAACATGAGTAAATTGGAAATGAAAATTAACAAGTTAATTAATATGTTAATCATCATAGAGGCCATTATGAAAAAAGAAAAACCGATGATAGTTGCTTTCACCTCTAAGATCCAAAATGGACAAAGGGGGTTTTTTCTTCAAAAAATAAGCAGCCACCAAAGGCCTCTAGAAGGATCAAGAAAAAGAAAGCCAATCAGAAAAAGCATAAATGTTTCTATTGCGGTGAAACCAGGCATTGGAAAAGGAAGTGCAAGGAGTACCTTGCAATGCTTCAGAATGACATGTACTTTGTTGAAGTTAACCTTTTGGTTAGTACTGCTACTTGTGTATTTGATACCGTATATGATTCTCACCAATGCAATACATTGTAGGAGAAGGAGAAAAGAATGACACTAAATAAGAAAGATGTGATCCTACGCATGGGTAACAGAACAAAAGTTGTGGTTGAAGCCGAAGGTGCGGTTACTTTAGTAGTCAATAGAAATAAAATTGTGCTGAACAATTGCTTATATGTACTCTCTCTTATGAAGAATATTATTTCCATTTCTATTTTGGATAATGAAAATTATGAATTTTCATTCAAAAATGAAAAGTGTCTTGCATTAAGGAATCGTTCTTTGGTTGCAACCGCAACATCAGCAAATGGTTTATACACTTTAGGTTCCAAATATACTTTACTACAAGTTTAACAAAGTAACCAAAAAAAAAAAAAAAAAGATAACCAAAATATTTCATACTTATAGATGGACATATCTCTAAAAATAGGATCAATAAGCTAGTTGCCTCAGGTTCATTCTCATTGGGTGATATTGAGAAGTTGCCAACTTGTGAGTTTTGCTTGAAGGGAAAGATGACTAAGCCATCATTTGTTGGACATTCAGAGCGCACTGTAAATCCGCTTAAACTAGTCCACTAAAAGTTTGTGCTAGAGGTGGTTATTCCTATTTCATTACATTCACCAATGATCATACACGTTTTGAATGGGTGTATCTCATGAAGTACAAATTCGAAGCATTTGGAAAGTTCAAAAGAGTATAAGAATAAAGTAGAGAAACAACGGGGCTTAGTATTAAAATTCTTCAATCGGATTGAGTAAGAGAATACTTAAGTAAAGAGTTCCTCGGTTATTTAAAGAGAATGAGATTCTCTCACAACGTACTCCTCCGGCTACCCCACAACTAAGTGGAATAGCAGAGCATAGAAACTATACTTTTTCGACATGGTACATTCTATAATGAGTTTCATGGACCTTCCTCTTTTATTTTAGGGCTATGCCCTACTTACAACAGCGAAATTACTAAATATAGTACCTTCAGAATTGATGTCCAAGACTCCACATGAGATGTGGTACGGAAAAACACCTCCATACTCGCTTCTCAAAATATAGGGGTCTCCTACTTATGTTAAATGTATAGTGGAAGATAAGTTAGATTTAAGATCTTTCTTATGCAAATTTGTAGGATATCTAAGTGAGTTTGTGGGTTACTATTTCTATAATCCCTCGGAACAAAAGGTGTTTCTTTCTAGAAATACCATCTTTTTAGAAAAGAAATTTCTGTTAGATAGAAATGGCACTATCGTCGAACTTAAGGAAGCTCAAGGTGATCAAGAAGACCACCAAGCAATAAAGACAATTAATTCACTAAATACACAACTTCCTAAGAGGTAGGATCGAGTTAGAAGAGAATCGGAATAGTACAATTTTCTTCATGAAATCAGTCAATCGAAAAGTAATTCGAAGACCTATGAGGAAGCTATATTAGACATGGACGTGGGACATTAGCAAGAAACAATACAATCCGAGATGGACTCTATGTATTCCAACAAGGTATAGACCTTGTTAGATCCACCACAAGGTACAGTATTCGTGGGTTTCAAATGGATCTACAGCGAAAGCTTGAGGCAAATGGAGGCGTAGTGAATTATAAGGCAAAGTTAGTTGTAAAGGGCTATACCCAAAGACCGAGTATAGATTGTGAAGAATGGGTGTAGATTGTGAAGAAACTTTCCCTCTCATCGCAATGCCTAAGTCCATAAGGATTATACTCGTCATAGCTGTATATTATGACTATGAAATATGGCAAACAGATATGAAAATTGCCTTTTTCACTAGTGACATTGATAAAGAGATTTATACGAAGCAAACCGAAAGTTTCATATCCGAATGAGCGAGCAAAAAGTTTGCAAACTCCCAAAGTCCAACTATGGACTCAAACAAGTGTCTCAAAGTTGAAATATACATTTTAATGAGACAGTCAGAGGGTTTGGCTTTATCAAAAAACATGTATAAATAGTGTATATACAAGAAGATTAGTGGAAGTCCAGTTGAACAGTTTGTATACAAGAAGATTAGTTGGAGTCCAATGTAGTTTTTAGTGCTTTACGTCGACGACATCCTTCTCATTGAGAATGACGTTATAGTGTACTAAAGCGTGATTATCTATATAATTTTTCATGAAAGATTTGGGAGACACATCATTTGTATTTGGAATACTAATCTATAGAGATAGATCGAAAAAGTTGTTGGAGCTCTCCCGAAAGTCATACATAGATAAGATATTAACGAGGTGTAATATAAAGGAATCCAAAAAAGGATACCTCCCAATGAGTCATGCTCTTCATCTCTCTAAGTTTATGGCCCCACAAACAGAGGAAGATAGAAAAAAAAATGGTTCATGTTCCTTGTGCCTCCGTTATGGGGAGCATAATGTATGCCATGCTATATACGAGACAAGATATGGCATGCGCTCTATGTGTCACGAGCCGATTCCAGTCGATTCAGGTGAAAAATATTGGATCGCTATAAAATCAATTCTAAAATATTTGAGAAGAACTAGGGAATTCTTCTTGGCCTATGGTAATGGAAATTTGAAACTAGAAGTATTTTAGAGAAGAGGCCATTTTCCAAGGAGATCCTAAAATTGTCGAGGCTCAGTTTGATCAGGCCGCTGAGTATTGGAAATAAGCTATAGCGCTTGCTCCTGGATTTTAGTTTCTAATTCGATACAGATGACTTTAGAACCATGTCAGGATATATATTCCGCTTGAATAGTGGTGTAGTAAGTTGGCAAAATTCCAAGTAGAGCACCACCGCAGATTTGACAACAAAGGTTGGAATATATTGCAGCATCAAATGCCGTAAAGGAGGGCGTTTTGATATTAAAACAAAAAAAAAGGCTTCATCCAAAAATTGGATATAGTGTCTAGCATGCAAAGCCAGTTGTTTATTCTATGATAACAACAGAACCATTGCATAACTGAAAGAACAAAGATCTTATCAACGGTCCAAACACATAATGAGGTGTTCTCATTTGATTCGCGAGATTATTGATAGAGGCAACATACAAGTGTAGAGAGTTACCTCAGAAAAGAACATAGCAGATCTACTAACTAAACTCCTAATGCAAATGGTCTTTAATGGACATCTTAAGAAAATGGGCCTTCAAACATGAGAAATTAGTTTTAGGGCAAGTGGGAGATTGTTAAAATAGTGCTCCACAGTCAATTGAATTTTGGATTGTATTCTACACTGAAAATTCATGTAGAGAACAAGTTCACTAAAAATTCATATAGAGGATTCTACAAGGTAGCCCTTGTGACTCATCAGCAATGGAAACTCTCTTCTTTACGAAAGTGCATATAATTAGTCATTTGATTTGAGGCCCCACAATAGCCTTGTGTATAAGAGTTTAAGCTTTGATTCGCATGCAGATCCTATAACGGATTGCACAGGGTGCCGGTCGAGCTTGATCTTCTTATTAATTGAAGGTTAATGAATGCTCCATTATGAGAAAATCCTTGCGCAAAGTAGAATGACAATTTAGAAAGGTATTTCCAAAGTTGAAGTCATACAGAATCGGTCATTAAGAATAGAATCATAATTATTGAGGTTATTGGAGAGCCGAATAATATCTTGTCCCTAGACCACAATCAGGAGATAGTCAAAATAGAAGGACCGTATTTGCATAGTATTTGTAGGCGAATAGGCTCATACAGAGTTAATTCATTCAGTTGGTTTGGGCTCCATCAGCTTGTAGCTAGGTATCGATGATGGAGATTGGATACTCTAGATTAATGGGGATTATCTAAGAGTGGTTAATTAAATGAGTCTAATTAATCGGAATAATATATTTATTATTCACAAATTAAATTGCAATTACTTGTGAACCCATGTCTAATTAATTGGTGAACTTAAAGGGTCACGCAATAGTCACATGGTATTGATTGGGTGAAGAATTTATGGACTTTATCTAATCGGTTACATAAAATTAGAGCAACTTGAAATGACTAATTAGATTAGTCAATGGGTTATTATTTTTATAAATATTAAGGGAAAATTGCACTTTTTGTCCCAAAAGTTACCCCATTTTGCACTTTTGGTTCCAACCTAATCAGAATTGATACTTATTGTCACGCCCTGGGCCCAAGGGCCCGGGACGTGAGATGGGCCTGAGAATCTACCGTGCACAACCTGA
>JACFYI010003575.1:164240-181756 GCA_014898755.1 Handroanthus guayacan | reverse complement strand
GATATCACACTTATAGGACAAAACTTTTAATTTTTCAGCACTTTTGGTCCTCCATTTCATTTTTCCGTTAACTTTTAATAAAAATGGACGTGTGTGACTGAAAACCCAACAGCTGAAGGTGGGTGAAATTGGAGGGGAAAAAAATTAAATAAAATGAAACAAAATCAAAGGCCTAATGTTGACAATTTTGAATAAAAAAGAAAAGCATATTATTTTCTCCTCTAACAAAAATAAAATTTTGAGGATCTTTATTGTTTTTAAATTAATAATTGTATTATTCTAGAAATTTACAACACTTTTCATTTATATATAGTGTTTATTTACATTTGGATTTTTGTTTTTTATGCTATGTATAGAATTACAAAACTAAGTTATTTCTTTTAAAATTATATATGCATATTTTACTTTAAAAAATAATGCCTTTTTTTTTTTAATGAAGGTGAATACTACTTGCGGCCTAATACTGACAGTTTCTGCGATAAAAATATCTATAGAAGGAAAAAGAAACATTTTATCTATATTTTATCTCTTTCTTCACTGATTAATATTCCTTTCCTGTTCTCCACTTCTTTTCCGATCTTATTATTTTTTCCATCAAACTTCACATTGTTTTTTTTTTTAAAATGTGTTATTCATATAATATATTCAATTAAATAATTTACATAATCAATAAATATACTACCATATAAAAATAAAAGATAATTAATCTTATTGATCATTAAAAAATTTAAGCACACAAATTGAGTATTTTGTAAGTATTAATAATTTGTTATTGAAATATTATTTAATTTTTGCAAGTAAGTTGGTCCTGTTAAATTTACATGTAGTACAAAATGTCAAAAATATAAAAAACAGTATTTTTAGAAAAATAAGAAGTACCATTTTACATGATGATATAAAAACTGTTGTATTTTTATAACTTTAAATAATTAAAATTTCCATTTTGTATTATAAATTTTAAATAGTTAAGTATGGTAACAGTTTTGACTAAAAATTATATTTCAATGGTTATAAAATAAATCTAAAAAGAAATAAATTTTAAAAGAAGCACCATTTGATATGATTAGATAAAAAGTACTGTATTCTATTTTTTTTTCTTTTGTGATGATATATTTATTAATTATGTAAATATAATTAATTGAATTTATTATACGAAAAACATATTAAATCATTGGGTCGGGACTTAAAGCGCAAAATAGGATAACTTTTGGGAACAAAAGTGCAATTTTCCCTCAAACAATTTAGGTGCATTTGGGTGAATGTTTGCAAGCGCGTGTGAACTGTTAAGTTTTAACGGCAAAATCAAACAGGGGACTAAAAATGCTAAAAAAATGAGAATTCCTTCCTATAAGTGTTGATCCAAATTCGATTGGGACTAAAAGTGCAAAATAGGTTATATTTTGGGACAAAAGTGCAATTTTCTCAAACTAATCAAAGCAGTTTAATAGCTTAATTGGACCAATTAAATTAAAGAATTAATTTAATTGAACTACATGGAATAAGTCAACTTAATTGAATTAAAGAGACCCACTTGAATTAAAAGTTAATTTGGATGGGCTTAGATTTAATTAACTAGTAATTTAATCGGGCTACGCGAATTAAGATGTTAATTCAAGAGGCCCATGTGGAACTAAAACAAAAATTGGATGGAAATTGAAATGCTATAAATTAAATATTGAATTTAATTAATGCTAAAATAATTTTCACTTGAATTAAAATTGCCAATCATAATTAAGGAGAGGTGTGGGAGGTGTAATCCCTAGGGGACCAATCCACTTGAATGCCATGTGCAATAAGAGGATCATATGGATCCTCTATTTAAAGGCTATTTGGCCGCCCACCCTCTTTTGCTTTTCCCAAATCTTCCGTTTTGAATCTCTTTCCAATTTCCTTTTTCATCAAGCTCTCTTTTCCATCTGTAGACAAATTAAAGTTTTGTCCAATCAGATAGTGCCACGTGTAAATTATATCAAATTATATTTTCTGTTTATATTTTAGGAATTTAATTAAATTTAATTCCTAGAATTAAATAGTTAATTTATTGATATTGCAGTGGCTAATCAAACGATGCCAAGTGTCGTCTACAAATCAAATCTTACAAAATTATGGTAATCCTAATCACATCTCCGTGATTAAGGAAATGAATATCAATCAAATCCAAATCAAATCACATAAAATCAAATCTTGTACAAAGAAGGAAATAAATCATGATATTTTTGGTAGCCTTAATCACATCTGGTGATTAAGAAAATAAATGTCAATCAAATCATGGAGAGCCAATTAGACTGTGCCACCTCAGCAAGTAGTTTTTGGAAAGACTCCTCTCCCTACAAGTATAAATAGGGGTCTTCTTCAAAGCCAAACAACGACGGAAGTCATTCAAGAGAAGGATTGAAGGAAGTCCCAAGAAATTCTCTCTGCCAACTCCAAGGTGTTCTTCGGTGTTCCAGGCGTGATTCAAGGCGTTTGTCCCGGAGTTCATTAAAATTCGGCGTTTGATTCGAGATCAAGCTACAAAGCCCTCGATTTAACGTTACCGGAAGAAGAATCGGCGGCCAAGGAAGATCAAGGCGTTAATTCTCTTTCGAAAATCCAAGTTCCAAATCAAAATCTCAAATTCGAGTCTTGAAGGAAGAATCAGAGGATTTTATAGAGATTTTACCCACTTTTACAACGTTTATTCAATTTTTATTTGTATACATTTTCTTGTCTTGTAATTAAATTTTGCAGATAAGAAATTTGTGTTACACCATCTTCTAAATTTTAAGTTGAAGAGTTCTAGCTCTCTTGTAAACAAAGTTAGATCTTTTCTTGTTGGTGTGTGGACTTGCTTTGGAGGAATTTTCTCTTGAGGATTCTAGGAATGTGAATCTTGAGGTAATCCGTTGATTTGAAGAAATCAAGTTCATCCACAACTAGAGCATTGCGTTCGATCTTTCGGCCAAGGAGGTAGAGAGCTCACAGCCTATTGGAGGATTTTGGCAAAGTTGATTCAAGCGTAAAGATCTCAAGTGTTCTTGGAGGAATTGGAAGTTGATCTTCATTTTGATTTTGAAATCAACGGTAGTCTTCTATTTGTGATTTACTCTTTTAAATATTAGCTTTAATCTTTAAGATTGCTAATGAACATAATGTTGGTGGATGGGGATCGCCGGATAGCAAAATCTGTGAGATAACTTCAATTTTGGTCTCTGAAGTATATTATCATTTCAATTTGCATCCCTCATGTGACACCCTCATCACATTGCTTCTCTAACCTTTTCAAATTTCATCTAATTTTATCATTCCGTCAACTTTTTCCATTAATTGTTAACGCGAAAGAACACGTGTTTAGTTCTTATTGGCATCCAAAGGTGTTCTCCACTAGCAACTAATGGGAGTATTGACGAAAAGACAATGAAGGTTGGAATTACAAAAAGTTGGGAATGCAATGTGATGAGGACTATACATGGGAGATGCAAATTAGGTTGATGATATACTTCATGGACCAAAATTGAATTTATCTCTGAAATCATTATTTAAGATATGGTGTTCCAATTACAACATTTACACTATGTGACTCAAAAATAGTTCTTTAATACATAACGGTTTTACACACTATAAATTTATATTTGAGTAAATTACGGATGACCCCCCAACCTATGAGCTCAATTGCACTTTGCTCTCTCATCTTTTCAAACATGCCCTTAACCACTAAACATTGCAAAATGTTTCGTTTCAGTCCATAAAATCCAACTTCGGCATAGTATTATGAAAATATTTTATTTGTAGTTATCATGTGTCTTTAATGTAAGTACAGTGACGGTGTTTTAGTAAAGCTACTTCATCCTGACAAAATTATAACTCAAGTAGGGCTAAATTAGTGCAAAATTAGGCAAATTATGGTGACAAAATTAGGACTAAATTAGATAAAATCATGCTATTTATTCTTAATTTTATCACAATAAGATATTCTTACTCAAATACCCTCACTATCCTTACACTGAAGGCATGCGGGAGGCTTTGAATGAAAAATTCTCGTAGTATCCTACCGGATTAGGGGTTTGAGTGGTGAAACTGAGCATTTTTAATGATTTTTGTGTGTGTGTGGGTTGGGGGTGGGGGAAGGGGTAATCACACATTTGAAAAGAATAAGGAGCAAAGTTCGATTGACCCTATAGGTTGGGGTTTGTTTCTAATTTACTCTTTTTATTTGGTTCCTCTTTTTGTGAAAATAGTTTGTGTTTGTCAATTGATATTCTTACACAAATATCTTTCTCTTATTTACATGTATGGCTTGCATTTTAGTGATATTTGTACTTGTGACTACGTGGAAAAAATTCTAGATGTTTTACTATTTTATATAATTAATGATTGATGCATTAAATTCATTTTTATATAAAGTTATAATATTTTATAATTATACTTTTAATTCTAATTAGTTAAATTTGTGCACAACACAGGGTACATACTAGTACTATATATGAAGCGTGCGTGTCAAAGGTAGTTAGTTTGGTAGTAGGTTTTTATGGGTCATTCTTAAAATATCTTTTAATATTAGTTTACTTTAATAATCACCCACAACACAAAAATAAAAAATAAAAAGCACTAAGTTAGTAACTTATTTTTTTATATTAAAATGTGTATAATTTATATTAATTATATTAATCATAGTCTAATTATTTTTTAGAGAAATTGTATTCTAATTGTTAAATACATATACAAATCAAGCCTGCACTATATTTTAACAAATATAAAATATATATTAATTATTTTATGCACATACATCAAGTGTGCAATGAATACTAGTTTAAAAATAATTAAAAGCCACTAAGCAGTTAATGATAGTTTTAAATTCTTATAAAGTAATTAAACCCATAATAAGTTAAATAATAATTTCATTCCAACATAAATTCTAAATGGGAAAAAGAAATAATGAGAATATGCATAAATTAATACTTCTTTTCATATCCATATTGTGTGTGTGTGTGTGTTTTTTTTTTTAAGAGAAATGATTAATATATACAATTTTTACATCAATAATATTCGAATCAATAACTAATAAAAAAATCTCTAACAAAGTTATTATAAAGTAGAAATCGAATAAGGCTATTATTCTAGGGCTAAACAAGCTGAGCCAAAGCCGAGTTTGCTAAAAATTCCACCCTCAAGCTCATCTCATTTATAGAATTGATGAGCTTGAGCTCCATCGAGTTCTAAAATCCAAGCTCGAGCTTGAGCCTTACTCAAGCTTGATCAGCTCGTTTTAAAAAAAAAAAATTAAAATATATATTTCATTTATATTTTTAATCTATATATATTACTATATACTATATTAAGTATTATTTAATATAACATAATATTTTTATATATATTTATCTATTATAGTGTGTGTGTGTGTGTGTGTATATATATATTGAAAAAATAGCTTAGGCTCCCGAGCCGACTCCTGAGCCGGCTTGTGATCCTTTGAGCAGTGTTTCAAAGCTCGAACTCGACTCAAAGCCGAGCTCAATTAGATTCAAGCCGAGCTGAACTTTTTGATCTTGAGCCGAGTTGGCTCCCAAGCTTGCTCGGTTCACCTTGCACCCCTATACTATTCAGTAGAATAAAAACCTGCATGTGCTCAGTGGGAATCGAATTGATAACTCATAGTTATGAGATCTCCACCTAACTAATTATGCTAGGGCTCATCAACCACATTTATATTACTTTATTGATGTTGATATAGAGATTATTATATAAAGTTAGTCTTAATCTTTTTAACTCAAAATTGTACACCAGTAATTTAAACATATTTCTCATTTTCATACAACAATCAATAAGAAAATAGTGGATTTGTGCCCTGAATCCAAGTCCAACTTATTTTAGAATTAGACTTGTTTTGAAACTAGCAAAACTAGAGTATATCAAGACTGGGATTCTAGTATATAATGTGTATAATATCATATATATATATATATATTTGGGCTCAAATTGTTAATTGATCAAATCAAGTAAAATTCATATTCGCTTCATTTATTTCAGATTACGGACTTTTTTTTAATGAAAACAGGTCCATTGAATCTTTTACCTGAACAATGGAATTGATTCAAATTGAATTTTGATTAAAATTGGCTCTATTGACAGCCTTAAATTTTATTTTAGGTACAAATCAATAGAAATATTCAAATCTCCAAAGATTTGGGCCAACAATTCAAATCATAGCCCACTTCAGAAGAAATAAAAACTCCAGAATTGTGCTTTCAGTTCCTGCCCCACGCCACCATCACGCCTATAGATAGATAGATCATAAAAAATCATGAGTCTAGGCAGACGCAGCTTTTCCGCCATGATTTTGTATCCAAAAGGGCGCATGTATGCATTATCCCGTGTGCTGCTGACAGTGAGCCTATCGCTACATTTGAATCTGATTAATAAATTTCATATATTTAGACCCAAACCGGAATTCTATATGTATTTTTTTTAATTTATTATTATTATTATTACTGAATCTAAAATTGATAGAGTTTGTATTCAGATCCAAACTCTAAAAAGAACAAAACAAAGAGATGAAAAAACTTTTTTGCTTGTGCTTTTATATTTTTATAAAAATAATACAATTAATATTTTTCTTCAGTTATTATTCATACAAATAATAATTATAATAATAAAATCACATATTATAAAGGAATAATATAAAAAATATAGCCACCAATATTTAGGGGTGTTTCGAACCACTAGGATAAAAAAAAAAAATGATTATGAGCTTGGAAAAACAGTAAATTTTGAGTTTTTGGAAGAAAAGCTTTTGCTTTTACTATTATTAAACTTAAGCAAAAAGCAGTTTAAAGCAAAAGCATATCCTCCTTCACTTCTAGTAACTTTCATCGAAATTAGTAATTTTTACACGGTAAAAGCACTTTAACTAATTTTTTCCCAAACCTTCTAACTTTACATTTTTATACTTTTCAATATTATTCCCAAAAAATCCCAACTTTTACAACCTTAATTTTACTTCAATTTTTTTTTTTTTTCACAATTTTTCACTTCTCAAAAAGCAAAAGTTTTTGCACACACCCCCTTAGTGCTAATAGTAAAGTGTATATAATAATTTAGGTTTATTAGATAAAAATTATGACTAAATTGAATGATATAATTTTTTAATTTAATTTTCTTGTAAATTTCATTTTATCTACATTTGTATATTTATATTGGACACAAAGAATATATTTACATTAATTATCAATATTGGTCTATTTTATTCGAATATTTAATTAATAGAATTGTTTAATTTTATATTCGATTCATTTATCTCGAATTACGAAGATCTTTATTCGAGAATTGCTATTTGTAGAACATTTTTTACTAACGCAGAGCTGTTGAATATTTATTATATAAATTACCCACCCCAAGAGTTCATTATTTTCACAATTTTCACAAACTTTTGAGTAAAAATTAAACGATTCTCAACATATATAACATAAATGTATCATATTTGAAGCAAACGTCTTTCGAAAGTGAAGCAAAAGTTATAATTTGCTAGTCAAAATGAAATTTTTTTTTGTGTAAACTATTCTAGAAGATGTGTGCCCTAAGAGGGTGCAAGTCATCATGACTTGCTCCATTCAAGGGCATAGATCTTGGTACATTGCGCTCAAAATAGGCACAAAATAAATTCTTTTTAATAAAAAAAATGAAAAATTGAGCCCTCAAATGGGGCAATTTGAAGAGATTTTCTTGTAAATTTCATTTTATATTGGACCCAAAAAATATATTTATATTAACTATTAATACTGGTCTATTTTATTCATTCTTTAATTGATAAAATTACCTAATTTTACATTCCGTTCATTTATTTCGTATTGCGAATGTGTTTTACTCAAATATTATACACAAAATATCTTAATTAGTTCAGGTTCTAAAATCCGAATCACATTGAGGTAAAAAGTCCGCTCCATGTTAGCCTGGCTACGTGCACCACCTTTACCCTTTGATATTAAAATGGAAAAGAGTAGGGCCCACAAATCTTCCCTTTCTCAAAGAAAGCAAATCCCGGGAGTCCATAAATTTTTATCTGCTGTTTCCAAAGGTAAGCGTGCACACAACAAATGTATAAGTCACACATACACTGACATGACCTCTGACTTTTGTGTCCCTCCCCTTTCCTTCCCTTCCCTTTCCTTCAAGTTTTTGTAACCGTTTGTCTAGGCTCCAACCATATAAAAGGAAGCTATGCCTTTAAAACTATTTCGTGAAAATCAATTTAATTAAAGGTTTTCAGTTTTTTCCCGTTTTCCAGGTGTTTTTGGTTGATGGGATATAAGAAAGGGAAATTCTTTCAAGAAATGACGCATCTATTTGTTTCCTCCCTAAGGGATAAGAGTTTTTTTACATGTGAACAAGTGGGCAGACAGTGTTTGATATTGGCACATAGGGTGGATTTAACATTAAAATCTGGACTAATCTAAAAACGACAGATAAAATAAGAATATGATAAAGGATCGTCTCATAGTCAATTTCGAGCTCATACGAAAAATTAAGCAAACTTTTTCGAAAAAACAACATTTCACTTTGAAGTGGTAGAGGAATTTGTCAATAATTTATATAATTAAGTAATTTTATAAAAAGTCCATAGTTGTCTATGATATTGAAAATATTGGACATTACATAATGTGTGAATTTCACCAAAAATCTTTCATATGAAATCATATATGATTATGCAATTTTATCTAAATTATCTTGGGACTCAATTGCTTACCTGTTCTCTATTAAACACACTCTTAAATATTTAGGAATTTCATAGCGAAAATGGTGGCAGCATTATTCATTTGAACGATTTCCATAATTTTTTACCAAGAAACTTCCCATGCAAATTCTTGTTTGGCATAATCTTTTCCACGCTAATCAGTTGAAAATTCAAAAAGTTGATCAAATGCGAATTATCTGGAGTGGGAAGTAAAAAGAGCTTTGGCCTACAAACATCATCAAATGTGGTGGAACCATTCAAGATGAAACATTAGCATCAATTTACTTTTGCAAAATCAAATTTTTACAAGCAATCAAATCCAAAAATTTCAGACTGGGTGTTTACTCACAGTCAACACTGTCAACTTTCCCAAAAAGAAAAACAAAAAAGAACGAGGAGGTCCCCTCCCCATTTCTTCTTCTTCTTCACACCACCTTTACCCTTTCCATCATTCATGGCGGCTCTGAACTTTCTTTCTCTCTGCATTTCTCTTCTCCTCTCTCTCACACACTCCACTTCGGATGTTGTGCTTCTTTTGCAAAAGATTAAGCCTTCACTGCAGGGAACTGCAGAGAATTTACTGTTGTTGTCATGGAATACTTCAGTGCCACTCTGTCAATGGAGAGGCGTAAAATGGGCTTTCAACAATGGCTCTTCTTTGCTTTGTGCTGACCTTTCTTCACCACAATGGACTAGTCTTTCTTTACACAAAGACCCTTCTTTGCACCTTATTTCACTTCAGCTTCCATCAGCTAATCTCTCAGGAACTCTCCCAAGAGAGATTGGAGAGCTCACAAATCTTCAAAGTCTTTATCTCAGTGAGAATTCATTATCTGGGACAATCCCTTTAGAACTTGGATACAGTACTTGTCTATCAGACATTGATTTGAGCCACAATATGCTTAAAGGGTCTTTGCCAACATCCATCTGGAATCTCTGTGACAGCCTCATCTCGCTCAGGCTTCATGGTAACTCTCTCTCTGGTTCTCTTCCTCAGCCTGCATTACCTGATACTACTTGTAAGAATTTGCAGTTTCTTGATTTAGGACAAAATACATTTACTGGGAATTTCCCAGAGTTCATTCTTGGATTTACTACGCTTAAACAGCTTGATCTTGGAAGTAACATGTTTTCTGGACATATACCTCAGACTATAACTGTGCTAAAGTTGGAGAAATTGAATCTTTCTCACAACAACTTTTCTGGGGTTTTGCCTAACTTTGGTGAGTCAAAGTTTGGCATGGAGGTTTTCGAGGGAAATAGTCCTGGTCTTTGTGGGCCACCTTTAAAGACTTGTATTCGTGGCTCTAGATTGAGTTCTGGTGCAATAGCTGGTCTTGTTATCGGTTTGATGACTGGAGCTGTGGTGTTGGTCTCATTGCTTATAGGGTATTTTCAAGGTAAGAGAAAAAGGAATTTTGATGAAGAAGATGAGGAGTTTAAGGATGTTGAGGATGAGGAGAGTGGCAGTAATGGTGGTGGTGGTGGTGGAAGATTAGTTGTGTTTCAAGGTGGGGATCATCTGAATTTGGATGATGTTTTGAATGCCACAGGGCAAGTTGTTGAGAAGACTAGTTATGGGACTGTGTATAAGGCAAAACTTGCTGATGGAGGGACAATTGTTTTAAGGTTGTTGAGAGAGGGCAGTTGCAAGGAAAGGAAGTCTTGTTTGCCTGTGATTAAGCAGTTGGGCCGTGTTCGGCATGAGAATTTGATTCCATTGAGGGCGTTCTATCAGGGGAAAAGAGGGGAGAAGCTTCTTATTTATGACTATCTACCGAATCAAACACTTTATGACCTCTTACATGGTAAGGTTTATCATTCATTCTTCCATTTCAAATGTTTTGTCTTAAAATAAAACCATATATATAAGCATGAAATATGTGTAGGTGTTGATTTTCTGTAAATTGAAATCTAATATCGGCATTGGTGATTAGTGGAGCTGTAATCTGTTCTAGTTTACTCAGGATTTAAATATGTGAAAGATCAGTAACACTACATATATGGGACTAAAAGAGAAGAAAAAGTTTGTGTTATCACCTTGAGGAGTAAACCTAATGACTTGAAAAAGTTACACAAAGAGGAAGTTCTCTTGATAGCTAATCTTAAGAGTTTTGCTCAGTATTAAGGTCAATTCAAACATGGGATAGGAGATAATATGAGTCGACCTTTTAAGAAATGAGTTTCGTATGCAAGAGTTGATAATATGATTGCTACGATATATAGCGATTGGTAATGGGTGAAATTCTGAACCTAATAGCTTTTTTATCCATCCTGCATTTTTCAGAACCAAGAGTTGGGAAACCGGTGCTAAATTGGGCCAGGAGACACAAGATTGCTTTAGGCATTGCCCGAGGACTAGCTCATCTTCATGGTCTTGAAACACCAATAACTCACGGAAACGTGAGATCAAAAACAGTTCTTGTAGACGAATTCTTTGTCTCAAGACTCAACGAATTTGGACTCGACAGGATAATGGTCCCATCTGTGGCGGACGAAATAGTAGCAATTGCTAAAGAAGATGGTTACAAGGCACCTGAACTTCAGAAGATGAACAAATGCAATTCAAGGACCGATGCATATGCGTTTGGGATACTATTACTGGAGATTTTGTTGGGGAAGAGGCCTGGTAAAAGGTTGAGGAGAGGAGAGTTTGTCGACTTGCCTTCATTAGTGAAAGTGGCCGTTTTGGAAGAGACAACTCTGGAGATTTTTGATGTGGAGCTGTTGAAGGGTGTCAGAAATCCGATGGAAGAAGGGCTGGTTCAGACATTGAAGCTTGCAATGGGGTGTTGTGCTCCAGTGGCCTCTGTTAGGCCCACAATGGACGAGGTTGTAAGGCAGTTGGAGGAGAATAGGCCAAGGAATAGGTCGGCTTTGTATAGCCCGGCGGAGACGAGGAGTGGAAGTGGTACTCCCTTCTAAACTTTCTTTTCCTTTCATTGAGTAGTGAAGTGCATTAAGATATATTGTTTAATTTAGTAAGAAAGAAACGTAGACGGTATTGAATTTCTTGTGTTGCTTGAGGCTTTGTTTCTTATCAAGGAAGTGGAATCTGTAAAACTATACATAGATTTTGTGATATAGGCCAAAGTCATGAGTATATATGGTTTTAAGTAGATTTGGGAACTTAGCGTTCAGCAGTCACAGGAATGTGCGTGTGCCATCAGGACAACCTTTGGGCGAAGTTCTTCCAGGGTATTTTTGTGCCATCACTTTTTTTATAAGATTTTAAAGATTATGAAGTTTGCTGATGTAATATTAATTATAAATTCTCAAGATAAACTGGCAATTTTATAAGCTCTTTTAGAAATAGGGATAATTGTAGCTACCACATTTCAGGTTTGGCATAATTTCACCTAGTCCCATTTCTGTTTAGAAAATTACGTCTATTAGCCCTGCCGTTAGCGGAGGTCTAAAAACCCTGACAGAAACCGTGAAATTAGAATTGTGCCCTTAATATTTTGGAAAAAAAAGGTGAAAATGGACTAAGGCACTATTCTGTGTACTGAGAAAAAAGAGAGGTCTACTTGTAATTGTACCAAACCTCATGGGAGGTTGCTGTAATTGTTCCCAAAAACTTAATATTATTTACTAAAACGATTTATTTTTAATAATATTTTCTAATAAGTACGACTTTAAATAAATAATATTTTAGTAAATATTCCTTTAATAAATTTTTCTATAAATAATATATCTAGTTAATATTACAATATGTACCACAGAATCACTACAAAAAAATATAACATGAGTGACAAAAAATTAAGTGACAATGTAAAAATTGTTGCTAATTTTATAGAAAAAGTGAAAAAAACTTATATTTTGTCACAAAAAATGATTTTAATAAACTAAATAGTGACAATAATGTATTTATAATGTCATTATTGACAATTACTAACACATATATAGTGACTATCTACTAACAATGAAAATTTTGTCACCAAATTGTAATGACAATTTTTATTGTCTTTAGATTGTTACTATAAATATATTATGAATTATCTATAGTGTCAATTTACAATATTACTTTTTGTCACTAATAAAATATATAGTGACAATGCAAAAGTAATTATCATCTAAAATATATAATTAGTGATAAGATGAAAGTTATGTTACTTAATACATATTATTAGTGACTATATTTATATTGTCATATAATTTTTTGTCACTCTTATTCTATTTTTTTTGTAGTGAATATTAACTAAGATAATCTACATATAATTGAAGATAAATACTATTTTTTGATAGATATTTTTAAAAAATACGTAGTATATAATAATTTTCTATGATAAAATGTTTAATATATTATAAAAATATTAATTTTTAATAAAAAATAGAAATATATCACTAAAAATGAATATTATTTTTTCAATAAATTACTTTATGGAAAATTTATCTTTTTGCGAATTCGCTAAACATAGGTCAGCTTTTATTAAATTCAGGTCGCTTTGGACAATTTTGCCTCCTATTCTCACACAACTAACCATTCTTTTATAATTCCCTCTTCCCTTTCTCTTTCTAACCTAAACTCTAACATTCAAAAATTTAAAAATGATAAAAAAAATAAATAAATAAAAATAAAAGATAAAGAAGAAGAATTTGTAAAAAAGTGGGTGTAATCAATTGCCTCGAACTCTTCGATTGGTTCTTCCTACAAAATTGTAAAGGTACAATTGAAATTAGGTATGAAAATAAAAATAAAATAAAATTCAAAAAAGAAAAAAAAAATTGGTTCCACCCCAAGTGGGACGGAACTTATCTCGCCAAACAGTGAATAGTGTTTATAATATGCCGCTATCACCTACCCCAATTGGGATGAGATGTTGTTCGGCCATTGGCAGCCGAACAGAGGCAATTTCCTTTTTCCTTCTTTCTTTTTTTCTTTTTTCTTTTTTCTTTTTTGTTTTTCTTATCTTTATCTTTGAATTTTGATCGTAATCTACCCTACTCATGTTGCTACAATTGGATTATAGAAAAAAAAAAAAGAATTTATGGGAGAATTGTTTTTGGATGTTTTGAATGTTAGGATTTAAAAAGAAAAAGGATGGTGAGAATTATGAGGGAGGGGGTGATTAATTGTATGTGATTAGGGACAAAGTTGTTCAAAGTGACATAGGATTAAGAAAAGTTGTGTATATTTAACATGACCCATCTTTTTGATATGTTATTAAGAATATTACTTTTTAATAAATAATATCTTAATAATGTTTAACAATATTATTTTGATATATTATTCAAAATTATTGAGTAAGAAATTGTTTATTAAAAGATTTATAATAAAAATAATATTTAAATATTGAAACATAAGGTTTGATGTAGTTATAGATAGACTCCTGTCTCATGAATGGCAAGTGCATGGACATTTTAATCATAGTTTTTTTTATCGTGCAAAACAGTAAACCATGAGTTTGAATCGACAAAAGGGTAAATTTGAAATATTAGTGATTTTTTTCACTTAAGCAAATAATAAATATCATCGGTTCAAGTGACAGCTGGACAGGCGTTGACGACAGCGCTGTGGTAGATACAATTTTCCAACCCACGAAGTTCTACATATATGATTATACGATGCCTTCGGGTAGCTACAACTATCCTTTAGAAATCCTTGAAGTGTGAACACAGGCATTGCACGTGACTTTCTCATATTTTGCAAAATCTATATTTATTTTGTTCAAAGCATGAATTTGTTTTATTCATACACCGCAATATCTATTATCTATCAATTTTGCCGGACTTGTTTGAGTCATTGAGTTTGATTATTAGGATATCTTATGATTACTTGGATCGATTTGCTACCCTCTTTCTCATATATACATTTGACAACTTTAGTGGGATGAATGGGGTGTAAATATATATAAAACTTATAAAAATCCTCATATTACAGAGCTACCTATGATAAATCCTTCTTATCAGTTAAGTGGAAAAAAAAAAAAAAAAAAGAAGGCAACAGTATGAGCCATTAAATAACAGTACTGTCATTAACCACAAGCTTGTTTTGCATGTAGCATTAAGAAAAATATAATTTTGTTAACAAATTCTTATTTTGATAAATACCATATTTCTTAGTCTATGCTCTTCGAATATGTGAAACTAGACATTAGAGGTAAACTGAAATACTTCCGACCATGCTGGTGAGCCCCTAAGCCCTAAGGATGTGGAATAGTCTCCTAAAAATTTCCTCTGTATTATTAATTTTCTTGTTTAATAATAATACCGATGAGCTATATATTTATAATGATGGAATATGGAATTTATTATTATTCTTATTATGAATGAATGAATTATTAATTAATTAATTAATAACCACACACACACACACACTCACTTGCTTCTTGGATTGTTAACTTGGATTTTCAGTGGCTTTTTGATAACTACGTTTAGTGATTTTATTCATTGTGTATATAATCAATATATATGATGTTGAATGGGAACTTAGATATTAAATTTAAGTGTCTTAATAATTAAGTCGGCCATTTGTATAACATGTGTTATTGTTTGGTTATTAATATAACATGTGTTCATAAATTTGTTTAAGGTGATTCATTGTCTGACCATTTATGTTTCTGAATTTATTAAATATGATTCTCTGTTTGAAACAAAGAGAGGTACTTTATTAATAGTTTATGTGATTTAGAATATATAACTAACTATTTTTTTGAACTTGGAATTTAAAATATGAAATCAATTAATGAAAATCTGAATACCAATTAAATATTATGAATTTTTATAAATTTGGAATATGGAAAAGCAATCAATTGATTAAATGTTTGGTAGTTTAATTTATAACACTACTTCGTTAATGTAATTTTTGACATCACTCTTGAAGAGTTGACATCAATAGATTCCAAAGGCAATTCACTCTCATGATACAATCCTTAGGATTTTGTATTCTAATTGGTATTTCATTTTTTATTTCATGTCATACATGTCAAGTATAAAAAATATTTCCTTATAAAAATATAGGATTGCGGATGTGATACACTTGACATGTATCTATATAATGGAACAGAAGATGAAATCGCCAAACTCAAATAAGGATAATTCTATAGAATTTAATTCAAAACTCCAAGATACTTTGTAAACTACTTTTCTGTAGCTCGAGGAAAGAGAAAGTAAAACAACTTGTAGTAGTTTTGCATATTTAAATTGTCATAAAGGTGTTGTGTATATGTCTATAATTAATGAGACGTTGTTTTATTAATTATAGAATATTACATCATTTAAGCTAAATAATATAGACGCAATCCTTCATGAATATTAAACCTATTCAAGATTAGATACAATTCTTCAAACATTTCATGGTAAAAAAATAAAAAGGAAATAATAAGCCCTCATCATTAATTAAATTATAAAAAAGCAAGGTGCTTTTAAATATAATTAAATATTAAATTCACACTTTTCATCCATCTTCTATTTTAAATATTTTGTCTTACAAAGAATTTTCAACAAGATAAATTATTTTTAGCTTTTCCATATACAACAAAGTCTCACGTATTTCAATCAGTTCAAATTTTTTATTTCAAAACGTGTTTTATTTTTTATTTTATTTGATAAATATATGAAAAGTACATTAAATATTTTCTCGTCTTAAACTTGCTAATGGACAATCTATAACTCGTTGATATATATACACATACACAAGGGCGACTCCACATAGCTTTCAGTGGGTCACATGACCCCACTCAATATATATATATTTTGTCAAAAGGAATATTTATATATGTAAATAAATTATTCTATATATATATAAATAAATTTAATAATGGATGACCCTATTTTTTTTGGCCTATTTTCATTTTATTATTGTTGACCTTGACTGACTAGCCTGTATTCTTATATTCTTTTGATAAGCTCTATCCTCACTTTTCTTTTTCATCTATTCTCCACTTTCTTTACTACTATATTTCTAAATCTGACCTCAATTTTAAAATTATTGGCAAATTAGAGGATGGAAAAATATTTCAAAAGAAAATCAAAGGTATTAGAAGAAGCATTTCTAATTGAAGAAAGTAGTCAAGAGTATTCGAAATGCAATCGAAATGTGATCAATTATGAAAATCTTCCTTTAGATCTTGGGTCACGCAAGAAAATTATAAATTATCACTCAAATGATCAAGACAAAAAACGAAGATGGTATGTACAAAAAAGCCATGTCAACCTTCAAATCATGCCTTTTCACAAAAAAAATATGGTGGGATAATGCACCGATTGAATCTGAATTTGGTTCAAACAATATGAAAGTTGATTAGATTATAGCATCGAAAAAGATAGTAAAAAATTGGCTTCGAAACCAAATAGGTGATCAGTTTATGAATAATTATTTAGTTACATACATTGAGAAAAGATGTATTTAGTAGCATTAGTAATGAGAGAATTATGACATTGTTTCAAATGAAAAATGTTAGAGGATAATTATAAAAAAAATTATTGAGTAAAGTATTTAGTTTTGCAATAATTGATTTTTTATTTATTAATAATTAGTGTTTGACTTCAGTACTGGCTGACATTTCTGGAGTCGCCACTACATATATATATATATATTAATTTCAGATCCATCTACTGAAATCTGAATACTTGAGAAAGTCAAAAATGAAAAAACATACCCTACTCTGGTCTTTGAAGATAATTTCTGATTATTAATAATCATGACGTGGTGATTCTTCCGGGGACATAAATCAGTTTGTGATAATTACAAAGAATGAGGAAAGTGGTTAAGTGTAGAATTCTATGCCTGGGTGATGTGGGTAGATTTGGGACTGCCGAGCTGGAATTGTCCTCAGCACGCCAAGTCGACCGGTGAACAAAAGTG
>JACFYI010003575.1:153319-164140 GCA_014898755.1 Handroanthus guayacan | reverse complement strand
CTAAATGGATAGGACGATTTAGGGGACCCAGATCAGGCATTCGGGCTGATCCGAACGCAGTTGAATCGGTCTGCCACGTGTGCGGTGATTTTAGGGCCACATCACTGGGTATCCTATGTTCCCATCTAAATACATTCATTTCTGTAGGTCATTGATTATGCCAAGCACCATATTTTGCATGAGTTATGTAGACTGAATCTTTTAATCTAATTGGTTTTTAATCTTTTATTTCGTATATGTATAAGATAATTGATATGTTAATAGAGGTCAAAATATTACTTGTGTATTGCTGAGTATTGCAAAGATTAGAATGACCTCAATTACTTAAGTACAAAGAACTAGACTAGGTATCTTGCAATGAAAAGTGAGATGGTGGCAAGCTACTAAATACTTATTGTCCCCTTCTTTGATGACATAAGGAGGTGTTTATAGTGCTTATATTATACCGTCAGTATTTTTACACACGACACCTTTTCTAGAACTCCTGCTAGGTTGATGAATTCGGCCATACTTGCTCGGGTTATGCAGGTCGGGATTGGGTATAAGCGCGACCTGTATCAAAGGATGTGGATTTTCATCATGAGGGGCATCAATTATGTCCCAAAGGGGTATTTTGAATATTTTATCTCCAATCTAATTTTATCTCAGATCATTAATCCTCCAACTTTTCAAGTACTAGAGGTCGAATTCATGAGGGGAGACCTAATGACCTAAAAGTTGTAAGGTCTTTTAATTTCGTTCGTTCCTTTGGTTGATGTGGCAGCATCAAGAGCATCAATTCTTCCCGTCCGAAAATTTCGCTGCCATCTATAAGTACTTGGGGTCCCTCAAATTCATTTCGCACCTCAACTGACATTCTTTGTGTTTCCTACCAAAATCGGAGCGACCTCCTCTTTTAGTTATTTCCTTATCATTTTATAAGGTTAGATCTCGAGTTCATTTTTTTTTCTTTGTTTTCCCAGGTCGTGGAAGGGTTTGACCGGACCTAAGTAGACCCAACAAAGAGCACATATGAAGAATTACTCCCCTGACCCCACTGCAGAGTTGATGCTCCGAAAGAGGATGAGTTTAAGATGCTTGCAGATTAACCATCTCATGATGAGGATGGGACCTCTTTTGCTTGGTAACCATGTAACTCTGTCTTCAATAATTTTGAAGTTCTTGTGTTAGCCATTTAGACGTTGGATGTCTTGACTCGACGGGTTCACGTGTTAGTGGGCAACGTCTGTCGGCCTAGCAGCACAAATATTAAGTTACGAATTCTTGACATGTCAGATTAAGGTTAGCTAAAGGATTACGACAGTGAAAGCTTGTAGGCATTTACGAATAGTGCCGATATGTAGGCATGCTAATGGGTTATGAGTACAATGGCATCGACACCATTGTGTAAAACATGTGAGCGAACAGTTGTAATATCGGAAAATGACTGACAGGCACCATGCATCGAGTGATGGGCATTGTGCGATGAGCATCGGACACCAGATGTCGAGTGATGAGTGCCATGTGACAAGTGACATGGGCCGGGCCCTGTGTGCAGGAAAAGATGAAAGCAAATTACAAGGTTGGGTTTACTCAAAAATGAGTTGCAGATAACTCCAAGCAAAATAAGATTTTTCCTACTTATGGGCAAGTTGAGGGAAGAAATTAGTTAGGAGTCTTATCTTTGGTAGGATTTGATATTTCTCATAATCGTGGGTTTTTATTTTGACATGTAAAAAGACTCCTTTTATAGTTGGGGATGTCAACTACAACTTTATGCATTTGTACAAGTACAAGATCTGAGTGACCTCACAACTCAAATAAGTGTTTCCTATTGCAGACTAAGTCATGAAGAAATGAGCTTTGTATGCAAGTCCCATTCTTGTGTAATTTATTCGTGGAGTAATAAAATTACAAGGGTGGGAGGTGGGTTCCCATAATTCATTGTACTAATTTATTTACTTGATATAGTGTTGGCACATTTTTTTCTTGTACCTTTACTCAATTTTCTCAAATTTAGGCACTTTTTGGGTATATGGGGATAGGTTGACTAATTATGGGCACAATCAAACCCCACATTGAACGAGTTTTAGACAAAAATTTGCTTAAGTAATTTTAACCCCTGTGACATCTTGCTTATAGAGTAGATGCTTCAGTGTATATTGTTTTTGGTGTAATCCCATCTTCTATCTTAATGAGAATTACCTTTATCCTGCTTGACACCTCTTACTTCTTTGTTTGCATAAAGGGTCAAATCCTTCGAGGTCCCGTATTCGTCCCCTTTAGGTCATTTCTTATGACCTCTATGACTTGTATTTTTCAGATTTTTGGTCTTTTCAAATCACCATTACTTGTCGAGATCACGTCATGACCTTGCTACTTCAAAATGACTTTTAATTTTTTGATCTTTTTAAGATTACAATTACTTGGTGAGGTCATGTCTGACTTTGCTTATTTCAAAACTTGGCGAGGTTATAACTCAAATCCTTTTTAGATTCTTGATCTTAGTTTTGACTATGTATCCTCAATCTATGTATAGCATTTTAGTTCTATTTTGCTTGCTGGTTGATGCTTGCAAGTATGAGATTATGGATACATTATAGTGTACAGATCGTCCAATGAGTGGCATCAACACTCATGTATGAGGGGGAGATGTTGGAAAATAAAGTATGGGCCGCCTATGTAGGCTGACACAAAGCCATTTACAGTCCATTTTGTAGATGGGCTAGAAGTAGATAAAGGGGAGGGAATGAATAAAATCACCCACTATTCCATTCTTCCACCTAGTACGCATCATGGGCAACCATGATTCATTCTTCTATTAATATTACACTTAAAGCGGCAAAAATATAAAAAAAAGAAAAAGAAAATAATTTGCAATTTTCGTGTGTGTTAGTGTGATAAATGCGTTACAGTATTTTGCATAGTAGAGTGCAAAAATACACACATGAGGTTTCATAATTTTGCATTTAAGTTGTAAATCAAGAATTGCTTCAATTTGTAAGTAATTCTGGATCAAAGAGGTGTGGATTACACAAATAAAGTTAGTGAACCAACCTTCTTTGATTTCTTACGAGAGGTAAGCTTCCGCATTTCATTTATCAAGAAATCTATCATTATGTTTTGTTACATTTTATAGGTAAAAACTTTGAAATGCAATTTTTCTTGCTTTGTAATGGCGCCCTCTAGGCATGAAAACAATTCCTGAGGTAACTTGTGTCATTATGATAATATTTTCTGAAAATCTAACATTGAAACGTTACAAGTACACATCCTGTTATTACACAACTTTCATTAAGTTTTTCATCAGTTGTGAGGATTGTACCGGTAATTATCCAAATCTCAAGGTATGTTTTGGTAATTATGCCATACTTCAAGGGATATTGAGATAATATCATAAAAGTGTATAAAATCAGCTGTAATTAATGTGCTTTCAAAATAAGTGGCCATAATAAGGTGTTAATCTGGTATGCGTGTTCACATGTCTGCCATCATCTCCCATGAGTTTCCTCAGACATACTGTGTTGTGCCCATGATGTTGTCACATGGATTACATGCTGGTAATTTCTTAGTTCTCACAGAACGCGTTGAAAATGTAAAACAAGGAAAGAAAAAGGATACGTACAGCAATATTAATGGCAATGGAATTGTACTAACGGACAAAATTTACAAAGAAGTAAAATCATAATATAAACAAACAATAATTACATTACTGCATGATGATGATACAAGCAATTCTTCAAGCTAAAATTTGACTGTCTTTTTCTATTTTACTATATATGAAATAGACTCAGACTAAACTGAGACACAAGAGAGAAATTTCTAAGCCTTTGGAGTAATCACAAGGCTAACATGAAGGCTAAGAGAATTATTTAGAGGTAAAAAATGGTGGGATAACTGGACGGCAATGAAGAAATAATAGGAACAACGCTTCTGCGCCTGCTCCTATCATACATTTCAAGAGATGAAGCAGGGCGAGGTTGATCAATCGAGTATAAGATAAGGGTTGATGCAAGAATCTTAAGAAATACGCAAAATGAATAATTTATTTTATTAGTTTTGATGATATCGTATAATATTATAGATGATTTCTAGCACTGGACACCTTTGCGGCAGTGAAGTACTCCAGCCTCAGACGTGAGGGTCGCTACAGAGGAAGAAGGTTTAGCTGCCAAACTTGAAGCTCTAGCATAGCTATCTGCTGCACCGCGGCCGGACGGGGTGAAATATGCACCATTTAGCAGAAGATCTCCCTCTGATCTCCAGTTCCAATTCTTCCATTCGTTATCATCAGGATTTACTATTCTTTTTGTTATCTGTTAGAACAAGTGTTTATGACTTCAATATAAGTAGATAAAAGCCGAGTAAAGTTTTAAATTTTCTGTTTAACAAGTGAAAAACAAACCTCCTTAGCAAAACGGTTGTTTGGAGCAAGAAATCTGTTGCCTTGGCTGTTAATGGTGGGATTAGCACTACCGCCAACGGCATACATCTCCCAGGAAGTGTAGTCATTGTTTACCACATGAAAATACCCGTGTCTACACCTGAACATTTAAGATTGCTTATGAAATTAGGATACATTACCAGTAGTAGCAATAAAACAAAAATAAGGACCCTTGTGTTATTTACCTTGGCATTCTCTGAGTTAGACCCTCTCCGAAATGGTTATAAGCAATAGTCACCTGCATAACTTTGTCTCTAGTGTACGAATCACTGTGTCCCAACAACATAACCTGTTTAACAAAATAGAATATTTAATCAAATTGAGCCATCATTTCAAAAAGGGACATTGTCAGCATAGAGAAATTAATGAACCTCATTGTGTTGAGTAAAGTAATTGTTAGAAATGGTAATAGCAGTTGATCCCATGATAGCATCAATCAACCCATCAGAACAGCTTGACAGTGAATTGTGATCGACCCAAATGTGACTCGCTCCAAAAATTGATATCCCATCGCCATCAGCCATGGTCCTCCAGCCGTAATGAGAAGGCGAGCTTCGAACCATAGCATTGCCGGTTTGTTTGCAATCATGAATATGAAGCCCGTGGATGATAATATTTGTCACAAACTGAATAGTTATGCAAGCTCCGTTTGCGATGTGGACATTGACACCACGTCCATCGATGGTTTTGAAGCTGTTCATGATCAGCTCTTGCTTTAATGTGATCACCATGTCACGTTTGAACACGATCCAGAGGGGCTTGTCCTGAATCACGGCATGGCGTAGGGTGCCCGGGCGGGGGTTCACAGGGTCGTCATCGCTTCGGTCCGTGACCACATAGTATCTGCCATCTCTACCGCCAACAGCATTCCGACCAAATCCGATGGCACAATCGGCTAGGCGTTTGCGGTGGCGGCTCCAGTTGGGGTCGCACCGCCAGCAATCATCTATGGGATTTCCGGTTCCGCATGAGAGGAATCCCAAATTCCTTCTCTCAGTGTTGTTACGAATAGTCCTGTATTTTTAAAAAATATTGGATTTAAAAATAACTTCAAGCCCATGTTCATATACAACGATGAGATCATATCCACATATAGAAGCCAAAATTGTAATTTTATGCTATTAGATGTGGGTTTTTTTGTCCGCACAAATTAATTAGTTTATCCCGGTTAGTAAGAAGGATTTGAACTAAGAAATAGATCTTAATTCTTTTAATTTCAGTTAGTGGGAAAATCCTGAATTAAGAAAGAGAACCTAGGTTGTATCCTAAGCAATTTTTTTTTTTTTTGATATTACTGGTATCCTTAGAAAGAGAACCTATGTTGTATACTAAGCAATTGTAATTGTTTGATAACAAAAGATGTCTTCTATGTTAAGAGTAAGCATAGTGTTCCCAGAAGTCTCAGAGGGTGTTTGGCATTACTTTTGGGGGCAGCTTTTAGTTTCTAGCTATTAAAAAGTAATTTTGGAAGTGTTTGGTAAGACAATTTCTGCTTTTGTTAAAGTGATTTTAGGCTAAAATCAGCCAAAATCTAAAAGCATCTCAGGGGGTGCTTTTAGATTCTAACTTCTGCTTTTCAGTTAAAAAAATTTGTAAAAATAATTTATTACCTTTATTTTATAATTTAAAATTTAAAAATATTAATTATATATATGAAAAATCACTTTCTTTTACAAACACCACCTGTAATTTTTTAGTAGATTTTAGCTTTAAATTACAAACACTCTCAACTTTTACTACTCACTTTTAAAACCAACTTCTCAACTTCTCTACGTAAAAATCACTTCTTTCTAAAACAGAAGCAATGCCAAACACCCTCTCAAAATTATTAGTGCGCAGGGTAGGACAGAACCTACTTGTTAAAGATTCTCCGATTGTAATGGGTTTGTATAATATGTGACTGGATTGACCCAACAGTATATTACTTACCTTATCATCAATAAATTCACATAATATATATATATATATTATTTGGTTCAAAATATGAATGGAATTGGTTTAACCACATTTGGTCCTGAAGTAGAAATCTTTCTAAATAGTAGCTGACTGTTGGCCAATAAATAGTTAGAACTTAATGCTGAGCTGACATTGTGCCTGGAAAGATAGAAGGTGCATCAGAATTCATAATCTATCCAAAATTCAGTGCGATGTGGTGGACCCGCCTACGTTCTACTTCAAGAAAATGGTGGGGTGTGACAGAGTCCAAATCAATTAAGAAGGGTGAGTTAATGGCAATAGACCAATACGGACCATACGGAAACTGCATGATCTAAACAGTTACAAATAAAAGCAAGAGGTGCGGCAATTAAATTGAAAGGCGTCGGTGGAGGGGTCATTTATTCATTTAGGTTCATGGTCTCGTGCTAATGTCACTGCTTCCAGCTGCTATATTTGGTTTCTTTCAACTTCTGCCTTCTTGCCAGGCTGGGTTGTCAGTTATCAGTACAGTTTTGATAGTGTTGGGCGGAAGCTATTTTAGATCCTCCACTATTCTCGTATGGAGAGAAGAAAGAAATTTTTAGTTACTATTAATGTGAGTCCAAAGCTTGAGCTGCGAGTTGACAACCCTTTATTATGAGAATTAATCTGACCTCTAATATGTTCATTTTCACCTTAAGAAAATTTCATTCTAAAGCCATCATCAAGGTTAATTTTCTAAAGCACATTACATTAATTTAGACCAGTCAAGAATTTCACAGCAAGGTTTAATCAGACAATTTCTTCAGGCTATGGGGTCTCTCAATTACAGTAATGTTATGCGTGCAAAGAGTAAGAAATGCATAAAAAACAAACACTAAATGCACCTTATTTTTTGCGAACTAAAAAAAGGAATGGCAACACGAATAGAACAGAACAGCCATTCAAAATCGACCAAACAATATGTGTTGGCATATAAAGGCAGTGTAACGTATAGTTAAAACATGGATACGAGAAGGAAAAGACACCAAATATACTAAATTTGCCATTCACAAATCTGGCAATCGCATCATGTGCCTAAGCTGGCAGAGCCCAAAATGAGCCAAAATCCAAGAAAAAGCATTCTTCACAAGACATGTTCATGTTATGTAGCCAGAGATAAAGCAGATACTGAAAAATACTACTGCTACAGCTTGTGCCATTGTATATGAAATTACAGAAAGAGACATCTGAGAATTGCAGGGTGAAAATATCATAACATAAATAGAATCTGCATCGGATTTTCAGTAGGTGGAAAATGGCAGACATTAAATGATTTCTGGGGGGGAATATATTTAAATTAAGCAGTTGCGATGTAATTACACAATCCTATGAACTGAGAAAGAAAGTGAAGAATAATTCTACTAGCATTTATAAGGAGAAAACGACTTACATATCAACCATGGCAGCAACAGCTTCCGGATCATCTGCTGCATTTTCATGCTTAATGTCGGTACCTTCATCTGACCTGTAAATTAGACAAAAAATGTTTTAACTTAATCCGATGGTCGTCCTAACTCTTGTTCCGTATAAGAATACATAATCTTGCATAAAAAAAGATAAATTGAAAATTCACATTATCAAACGAACATTTCGCACAATAGAATAATCCTAGTTAACTGGAGAGAAATGGAGAACGAGACGAAAGATAATTGTCATGTGAGTTGAAAAGAGAAACAGTGAACATTGTACTGGTAAAAATCTACTCTTAACGGAGTTAACGATCAAGACAGTTTCCAGCAACATAATTTCATGCATATTACCATCTGACGGTGCTGAAAGCAGGTGAGTTATTTATCTACGGTGTAGATGATTCTGAAGATGAAAAAAGGAGCAGCTTTGTATAATGAAACTGAGAGCAATGGAGATAACCCACCTATCCGCCATTGTTGAGTTCCTTAAACTCTTCACCTGCCTACCTTTTTCAACGCTGTTAAAACACCAAAACAACGGTAAAAATAAGTTCATCTAATATGCACTCAAATTATGGAAGTAAAACGGAAATTCAAAACTGAGCATAATAATTAGCTTCTAAATTCAATCTAAAATCATGAACAGATTCGAGATATGCTACCGCCATTTAAAAGAACAAATCAGAACAAAATGTCAAAACTGAGAAAAAAATATATTTCAAAATTGAAGCTTCAAAGAATCTGAGAATCAGCTTTTCATTAGCTTCAGCTTCAGTATAAGCGGAGGATGTTTGAGAAAAAGGAACAGAAAACGACCAAAAACAGCAACGCCAACTTCAGCTGGGAAACTGCTGAGAATCAGACTAAATACCTTCCCCTCACGGCAATTGCATTGACAAACAGCAGCGCAGCAACAAATGTACAAAGAGCAATATTTTTCATACAATCCGCCATTGATATGAAGAAAGCTCTTCCTTGATTTCTCTTTTTAAAACTGCAATGTATCTATCTGTTCACGTATAGATGAACGCAGAGCAAATGGAAATAATGCATGCTAACGGAAAGGCGCAAATCTATTTATAAGAGAATCAACGGGGAATACGGAGCGAAGAGCGAGAGTTCACGTACACAATGTGGTATTGCTCCATATTTTGCCTAACTTCATGAGACTTGACTTTCTTTTTCCTTCTTTTCTTTTCTTTTCTTTTGTTCTTTTTTTTGATGAATAATTTGGTTAATTAGGTAATTAGATTATTTCCAATTCAATTGAGCCCGACCGTATCTCACGTGCGTTATGAAATTATATTATTTTTTTAGGCTGAATTACCCCCTAGAGGTAATTACAAAAATCACCCTTAATTTTGGAAAATTATAGAAATTATCCCTACAAACCTAATAGCGTTAAATTTTTAATGAAAGTTGCTGAAATCATGATATTAGTCAATTTTAATTTCGAAAATACGTTCAAGGTACTTTTTGTGCTATACTAGAGATACTATTTGTAAAAAAAACTAAACTAATTTCTAATATTACTTTTGCATTATTTTTTCTTGGAACATATGTTGTAACCTTTTAGAAATGTTACACGAAGATATTTAGATAAGGGACTTCAAAGAGAGGCTGATTTAGCTAGAGCAGTAAGGGGTGGACGAGGAACTAACTGCCGCACATGAATTTTTAAGATATAAATTTGTGACATCAGCTTGGCTCGATCCCAAGCTTGAATTAGATAAGCCTAACTTGAGCTAATAAGTTTGGAGCTTGAGTAGAGCTTTGCACGATTTCTCAAGCCGAGGTTGACTCATCCTGTACCCATAGTTAATGTTTGTACAAGTCCTTACTAAGGATGCAAACAAATCAAACCTACTCCCGAGCCTGACGAGGCAACTCGAAAAATATTCGAGCTAGAGCCGACCTGGAGCCAAACTGGAGTTAAACTTGTATAGGTTTAGAGCCTAGCTTGAGCCTGATGAATCTTATTTGTAGGTTCATGAGCCAATGTTTTCTTTTTAAGAAATATTTATATGTATATAAATATAACACTATAAATAATTATATTAAATTATCTATCAAATAAATAAAATTTTCAAGCTTGAGTGTGAATCTACTGTTTGAACATGAGAAAATAATTGAGGAGCTCGAGCTTGAGTCGAGCTGAGCTTGATCCTAGTATTTCTTAGCTCGTCGAGCTTAAGCTCAAGATCGATTTATTTTAGTTTGAGGTTGAGTCAAAGCCTAAAAAAATTGGTGAAAACTCAGCTCGGCTCCAGTCATTCGCATTTCTAATCCGCTTTTTGTTTTTATCTATACATGTCAATTATACTCAATATTTTATATAAATTAAATATTAAAATGAAATAACAAAAAGGGGAGCACCTACCAGAATATAGGATCCGAAATACTACTGGCATATTTTATAGCTTTTGTTTCATAAATTATGTATTTTAAGTGGAAAATCTAATAAAAATACAGGATCCAAAATACTGTTGGTGTATTTTATAGCTTTTGGTGTCATATATTATGCATTTTAAGTTAAAAAAGGAAACTTACACAATGAATATGCTAAAGCAAGGTCTCTCTATCAATTATATTTATGTATTGAGTATATTAATTCACTTCAATATGATACCCAATTTCATATAAAAATTGAAAAAATAAAATATAAATAATGAAACTTGGACCAGAAGATTTAAAATTCAGACCTTGAGTCTGGTGTTTGTAACAATGAGTTGAGTTTGACCACCAAGTTCTAGACACAACATGAACTAAAAGAAAACGAGGCTAAAAAGTCAAAATATAGTTAGTAGAGTTTCATCTAATTCTTTCTATTTGTTGGGTTATCACTGCCATGGTTTTTTATTATGAACTAAGAATAAGCAAGACACCACCGCCAAAATATGCAAATTTGCCAAACTCCTATGTTCATAGCAAAAAGAGTACTGAGATCTAGAAATGCAACGGTTGACCGTTTGACCTAAGTTCGGGCTGACCATTTCGCCGTGATGGGAGAAGGCTAAAGATAAACGAATG
>JACFYI010003575.1:137723-153215 GCA_014898755.1 Handroanthus guayacan | reverse complement strand
AAAGAAAATGTAAGGAGGTTTTAACTTTATTATAAGATCTGACTATACTCCATTAATTTTAACCATTTTAATCATAAGATCTTATTTTATCTAACATTTCAATAACTTATACTTTTAAGATAAGATCCAAACATGTTTTAAGTGTTGAACGCATCTTACAAAATATAAGAGCTTATTAAGTATTTTATATAATTAAACTTATCCAATCATCCTCTTAATTGGTGACTTAGGTTTAAAACGACTCTAAAGCCCTTAAATTGTAAATGTAATTTTTAAGATTTCAAGATGAAAACTTGATATAAAGATATATGATGTTGCCTTTTTAAAATACCCTCAACCGAAATTATACAAAGTTATGTATGTTTTTTAACATCCATGCATGATTTGAGGACAACTCCGACCTCAGTTTTTATTGTAATTACTAACTTGTGCATTAGATCATCACTGCAATCATTCCGACGATTCTAATTGTTTTATTTGATTTTAAGTTATATTTCGATCATCTGATATACAAATATGTGAATCCCCATTGGTTGATTAAGACAAAGGAAAGAAAGAAAGAAAGAAGCTTGCCTCAAATTACGTTGTATTATATGCATGGTGTAATTTCGATCATTAAGCGGAACCGATCCACTTGATCAATACCACTTTAAATGGAGTTCAATATGTTCAATGATTAATTATAAGATGTGATTACCTAACGATATAGCTTTTCTATTTTAAAATGGTGTTTCTTCTTCTGTTCATGTCATAGATCTTTATATGTCAAATACATTAAATATTTCATTATAATATTAAATATTTGGTTATGGATACAATACATTTGACAAGTATCCATAAGATAGGATAACAGATGAAACATACATCAAAATAGAGAATCCAAAATGATTATTATATAGGTGGAGTAGTAAAAGTCTCATTTTATATATACTTTCTGCCAAGCTAGAGTAGGTTGGCCTATCAATATGTACGGTGATAACCTACCCATGTCCAAAGAACGAGTAAGATACCTCATACTAGGCTTATAAATGGGTAGGATATTGCCCCCACCCACCCATACTCTAAATTACCCATAAATCAAGACTATATATTCTACTATACTTAGTAGGTATCAGGACCCATAGGGTCTACTCTTTGGGCTTACTTTATAAAACTTATACCCATTAGGTTTGCCCCCTTTCATCCAAGACTCATAGGGTCTATGAAAGCATCCTATCCTTGATAGCTTGATTGTTCATATTGTTTCAAATTTTTATATTCTTAATCAAAATATTAAATTTTATAATTAAACAATAGTCCATGTTATGTTTGAAATAAAACTTACTTAAAAATTGTAACATCAAAACTGAATGAGCCAAGCATTATTTCCGCACACCGACGTAATAAACTCAATAAAAAATTAGATTTAGACAAAATTTAATTAAACTGAAAAATGCGCAACCTGCATTAATAACCATGTTCTTTATATGCAAATAGTACGAAGATAATCAATAAATCTTTTATCCGTGACTTGTGTTTGAATTAAAAATAATAAAAAATAAAAAATTTTAAATCAATGTTTGGTATATGAAATTAAAAGTAAAAATACTCAAAGTCAGTCTTATTGGATATAATGGATAGGCATTTGATTTAACTTAGTAATTATAATAAAAATAAATGAAAACATTTAACTCTAAGCTTAATTACGAAATGATCAAATCATATAAATATCTTACTATACTGTTTTGCATTGTTCTAAACTAATCCTTTTCAATTAGATTTATATAAATTATATATTGTACTAACTGTTATGTACATTAAATATAGAATTAGACTTATATAAATCATATCATGGTTATGTTAATTTTATTATTTGATTTTAGGTAAGCGTACACGGGTAATATTTGGGTATGCGTACACGGGTAATTTTTGGCTATATTTCCTATCCATACCCATTCCATTATTTTCACTTATACGCGTAGGGTATGGGTCTCATCAATATGAATGTGTATTGGTACGAGAATTGTATCTTTTCTAATACCCTGCCAATTCACATGCCTACCATTAGGGAACATCTTTTAACCATTAGTCTATTGGAATTGTTAAGCATTAATGCAGGGAGCTTGTTAGTATTAGAAAAATATGAGATCTTTTATAATAATACAAGGGAAATAAACAGCCATATATAATTTAATTTGTGATTCTTTATGAGATTGGTATCTTCTAGCTAGTGACTAGTCTAGATGTATAAAATGGTATCATATATACCCAATTGTTGGACTTTATCACCATGGTTCAAAAGATTTCTAATTCTAATTTGCTCAAGTGATTAGTTTTGTTAGCCACAAAGTAACCATGACTTTCCATTTTCTTTTTCCCTTTTCATGGAATGGCGAACGAAATAACAATTTCTACTATTTTGACTAATTATTTCTTAGGTCAACTGTTATAAAAGTTTCTAGAAAAAGATAATTTTGCATTGAATGTAGTTGTTCCTAACCTCTATCCTATTAACCTCTATCCTATTTTAATTATAAAACGAAAATAGAAAAGGAAAAGTATTTAAAAGCCTTCAGTAAAATTCATGTATTTAACAATTATATTTAATTAATTATTCTTTGATTAATATTTATTGTTCCCATAAAAAAGGAAAAAGAAGAAGGAAAAAAAAAAGGAAAAGAAAAAAAGTACTGATGTTACCATCCTATCATGGATAGACAAATGAAGTCCCTTTCAAAGCAACGCCACAAATAACGCGATCTTTGAAATGGCTGTTGGTAAGTTCTGTTGAAACTTCAAAGATTGCCTAATTATTAAACTATAATGAAGTTTAAAGTTCCGACATGGTTGTTATATTTCCCACAAAGGGCTTACATCCTTTGACTTGATGAAAATTAGGTTTGTGCTTCGAACTGGTCAAAGTGCAGTACTTTAATTCAATACCCCGCCAAACAATACCTGAACCCGGCCGACCCAAATCAGTTTAACCGTCAAATCCTGCTATGCTTTTGCAAGTTAAACAATTTTGTTATTCATCCGAAAAAAAAAAAAGGTCAAACAATTTTGTTCTATTTTTATTGAATTCGGAGACAATCCCAGTAAAGCAAAATCAACCCCTATGAGTAATCATTTATTGCTTAGATTATGTATCAATATAATCCAAAAATTTATTGCTTGCATAAATTTAAAATAAGAATAACCGGATTATTATTCAATTCCTTTGTTCTTTTTTTTTATTATTATTATAAATAAAAAGGAGATTGTATCGGAAACCATCAAACAATATGTTCAAAACAAGTAAGAAGCTGAACACAAGCCAAAAGATCAAGAATAGAGCTTAGAAATAGCATTTGCAAGCTCATCAACTGACCTCTTCACAAATGAAAAGAACAAGAACCGAAAAGTAGAACATAATTAATCCAATCTTCAAAGAGAACCCCAGTCAAAGAAAGATTTGGTTTGCCACCTTTACTGCCTGAATGACACAGAGGTTGTCCACTTCAAAGATCACAGGCTTCCCAACCATTTGCAAACGACAATTTCTCTCGCCCCAACAAGGAGAGGAGAAAATTTGCCAGCAAAGGAACATGTAGCCAACAAAATACATCGACCACTGGAGCCCCTAGCAACCATCGCAACATAGAAAGAACCACCGTGTTTAGAAACCACACCATCAAAATTAATTTTAATTGTCATTTGCATCATGGGATAATATTCTATATGATTGATAAAGTAATGATTTATTATTTAGATTATGTATCAATATGATGCAATAAATTACATGCTTGCACAGATTTGAAATAAGGACATCTTAAATATTATCCAATTTTTTTTTCTTTTTCTTTTTTGAGAAAAAGGAGATTATATTAAAAACCATCAAACAATATGTTTAAAACCAGGCAGGAAGTTGATCACAAGCCAAAAGAACAGAGGAGTAAAGCTTAGAAATAGCATTTGCAAGCTCATTACCTAACCTCCTCACAAATTTTACGTCTTTCTCATTTTTTGATCTTGCTAGGACATTTTCTAGCTTTCTTGTTAATGTTTATTAATTTCCTGGCTTAGCCTATTTTTATTGCTGCTGATCTTTTCCATTTCTTGGGTGTGAGCTTTCAGAGGGATTCCTGCTCATCTCGCGAATTGCCGACAGGGTACTGTGTTGTATCGCCCTTTTTTATCCATTGATGATGGATGAGACATCTGCAAATTTGGAAAAATTTCTTAGCCTGATAGAGGAAGAGGAGATGGAAGTTGACATGTCAAACTTGAACAAAAAAGATGCCCGAGGTAAATTGAGGCTATGTGTTGTGGGACGAGTTCTATCAATCAATAAGTATTCTCTAGGGTCTTTGAAATCAAATTTGAATTGCCTTATACAACTGTAAAAGGGTTTGGAGATGAGTATGCTTGACAAGCAACACTTCCTTGTAACTTTTCACTATTCGTTGGATTTAAAGCATTTCTATGGAAGGTTGTCCGTGGGTGATGGATCGACATCCCATTATCTTACATAAACTCAAAGATAATCAGGAACCCCTGTCTATTAATCTCGACATGATGACTATCACCATTCGAATCCTGAATATGCTAGCCTTAGCCAATAACAAATCAATTGCTGAACAAATCGGAAAAAATTTGGGAGAATTTGTTGAACTTATGACTCTGAAAACTGATCAAGAGGGATGTATGATGCGAATAAAGGAACGGATTAATGTGACAAAGCATCTCAAAAGAGGCATGAATATGCGACTGTCTAGAGAGGAAACAAAATAGACTGCTTTTGAGTACGAATAACTGCCCATATTGTATTTCTTTTATAAAATTATTGGTCACTTGGAGAACCGTTTCCCCCTACGATATGAAAGTGAGTTTTAAGACCCGGGTGAAAAATTTGACTATGGACCATGGCTCAATGCAGAGGATTATCGTTAAGAAGGATCTCTCCTAAAACCCCTACCACAGCTGTATACTGCAAAGAAACCTCATCCTAAGTTTCCCAACCCAAAACCAAAATCCTAGGCAAGGAACCTCCATCTTTGATTACCAACCCATAACCCATGACACACCGACAAACTAGACCTTCGCCACAGAAAATACCGATAGCACCCTCTCATGCATCGCGAGCCATTATTACCCAATATATATGCCACCCCACCGCCGTTCCTTGTCCAACCATATAAACCCGATCTTCACCACTCACCACTCACCACCCAACACCCTATGCCCATAAACTTGAACACACACACTACTAACCTTAACTAAAAACCCAGCACCCACAATTGCGAGTAGCCCATCATGTCAAGAATCTCAAAATACATAAAACAAGGGGAAGAAATGGACTAAACACAGTCACGAGAGAGTTAATGACCCGCAAAATAAAAGTATCTACCATGGAAGACTTGATCTGGGGGAGGTTGCCATGCAACTCTATCGATAGCCATGAATTGCTTATTTTGGAAGTGTTAAGGGCTTAGGGCACAATTGACAATTCGTTTATTTTGAGATTTTCTTCATAGGTACAGCACCGATGCCGATGTGGTATTCTTGTCAGAAACGATGTGTCATGCCAAGTTATTGAAAAAATAAAAAATAGATTCTCTCTTCACCGATATTAGTGTCAATTGTATCTGATGATCAAGTGGAATGACGTAGATATTCAAATAACGAGCTACTCACAGCACCGCATAGATGCACTTGTTAAATTGCCCCAATTTGAAGAAAATTGGCATTTTACCGAGTTCTATGGATATTCTAATGGCAATGAAAGACACCAATCTCAGGACCTTCTTTCATGAGCTTTATGATTCTGATTTGGGACTTTGGGTTGCCGACAGTGATTTTATTGGCATTTTATCAAATACAGAGAAGATTTGGGGGGTTCCAACCTAACCCCAAACAATTTTGAATTATCGACGAGCATTCAAAGATTGTGAGCTTTTAGATTTGGGTTATGAAGGATTCCTGTATACATGATGCAATAAAGAAAATAAACTCTATATAGTTCGATCACATTTGGATAGAGTGTGCGCTTCGGGAGCTTGGCGGGATGTTTACCCTTTCTTTGTTGTCGATCATCTTGAGTTTAGTGATTCTGAGCATATCCCTTTGCTTTTGTCCATTCGCAAAATTGAATTTGATATATATGGCACAAGACATAAGCAATTTAAATTTGAGGCGTTTTGGGCTCAACACCATGAATGTGGCAAGAGAATAAAGGAATTATGGAAGACTAATCAAATCTTGAGAGAGAGTCAAAAGGTTTCAGAAAAGATCAAACAGTGTGGTGAGGGGCTGGTCACTAGAGTCACGACACATTCGCCAATTTACGACTACACATAAATCACCTTCGAAATCATTTGAACGACTTGACGACAAGGCAGATTAGGGAGGAAACTAAGGCCAAGATGGAAACTGTGAAAAGCGATCCAAATTAAGCACTCCTTAATCAAGAAATTTATTGGCGTCAACAAAGCCAATCCATTGGCTTCGTGAGGATGATAGGATTATTGCATGTTTCCACCAAAAAGCTATCATGTGACATCGAACTAATACTATTTGGGGGCTCTTTGAAAATGATAGGGTTTGGCGTGATTAAAGAAATAACATGGAAAGGGTGATTACATCCTATTTTGGGCGTCCTTTTAAGTCATCGAATCTGTCTCAAGAGGATATTGAGAGAGTGATTGCTACGGTGCCTACGAAGGTGAAAAGTGAGATGAACGCAAAACTACTACAACCTTACACAAAAGAAAAGGTAATTCTCGCTCTCAAACAAATGAATCCCACAAAAGCCTCGAGGCCTGAGATATGAAGGTAACTTTCTACCAAAAGTATTGGCATATCGTAGGCGATGAGGTTTGTTACTTTGTTTTTTATTTTCTAAATAATTGCACTCTTCCTAAATCTGCAAATTGTTGCGTCAATCCCCAAAATCCGTCACCCAAATAACATGACGCAATTTCGTCTCATAAGCCTTAGTAATGTTATCTACAATATTGGGTCTAAAGTCATCTCTAATGGGCTTAAGCCCATCCTTAACACCATCATCCCACCAACCCAGTCAACTTTTGTCCCCATAGACTCATCACAAATAATGTCCTAGTATCCTTTGAGATTAACCAATATATGAAAAACAGAACCAAGGGTACTAATGGCTATATGGCAGTTAAACTTGACATGAGTAAAGCCTATGATTGCATTGAGTGGCTTTTTCTCCAAGTTATGCTCACTAAACTAAGACTTCATAGTCAAGTAATTAATTTTGTTATGTTATGTGTCACATCTGTATCTTATTCTTTTCTTTTTAAATGGATCTCTAGTTAGATTCCTCCACCCTAGCAGGGGACTTCAATAGGGTAATCCAATCTCACCATGCTTGTTTCTCTTTTGCGCTGAAGGACTTATCTTACTCGTCTAGCAGGAGGAACTCTCAAATCAGTTAACTGGAATTAAGATCGCTTGGAATGCTCCAAGTGTGTCTAATCTTTTCTTTGCAAATGACATTTTCTTGTTCAGCTAGGCAGATCAACCGTTAGACAACTCATTAGGCAAATTCCAGACATTCATGAACGAGCTTTTGGACAGCAGGTGAATAGAGACATATCGGCCATTATTGTAAGCCGTAACACCACTGAGAGTCGAAAAACAGCAATCACTAATATCCTTCGAATCCTTTCGATTGAAAAGCATGAAAAATACTTGGGAACTACTGGTTGAGATGGGGAATACAAAGCGTGATATCTTTAGCTATATTCGAGAAAGAGTGTGGAATCTCATGTAGGAATGGGACGAAAAGAACTCTCTATTTCCGGAAAAGAAATTCTCATTGAGTTCGTTCTACAAACTATCCCAACATACTTAATGAGCTGCTTCTTATTACCAAAATATTTGATCCAGGAACTCAACTACGTGATTATGAGGTTTTGGTGGGGCAATAGTAAAACACAAGGATTGTTGAGGTGGGAAATGTACTGCAAATCTAAACTTGAGAGAGGTCTTGGCTTTTGAGACCTACACTGTTTCAGCCTCAATCTTTGCTAAACAAGGATGGAGGATTTTGAGCAATCCCTCATCACTATCAAGTAAAATCCTTAAAGCAATACTACTCTGACATAGATTTCCTCTAGGTGAAAATTGGTGCTTGACCTAGATGACGTGGCGTGGATTGCTTGCTGGACATGAGTTAGTAAAAAGAGGTCTATTATGGCAAATACGGATGCAAAAAAGGTGTGAATATGCAAGACCCTTGGTTGGAAGCAAATGGACATTGCAAACTAATTAAACTAGCTCTTGGGGGATTGGAAGACATAAAAGTGGCAAAACTAATTGATCAAGAGACCGGACAGTGGAATAGGCAGCGTGTGAAAGAAGTCTTGTGGCCAATTGACACACAACACATTTTGCATACTACTATCTACCGCCAACACGAAGAACACAGATTGGTATGGAAATACACCTCATATGGACGATTCAAAGATAGGAGTTGTTGTCACTTCCTAATCAAGAATCTTTCAACGGCCAAACAGGACATTGATACAAGCAGAAATCCAAGCTACGACGGGCGTGTGATATGGAACGCACTTATACCGAACAAGGTGAAAAACTTCATGTGGACGGTTGCTTAGAATATTTTGCCAACAAAGTGCAATCTCTACAGACGGAACATCGAAAAATTCGTAGAATGTTCTATGTGCAGAAAATGGGAAAAGGGTAGCTATCTGTCCGATGTCGTTACGAAACTTGCGTGGGACTTGTCTGGTATTGCTGTAGATATTTCATTAGTACAGTACATGAACAACCAACAATGGCTTATCGACGTTGCGAGCAATGAGGGTACAGGAGTTCGCTTTCTTCTCAATCTTTTGTAGAGCTATTTGGTTAAACATGAATAACAAAGTCTTCGGAGGGGAATGGATTTCGGAAGAGGAGATTGTGACTAGGATACAAAATTGGAGAACTAAGCTTACTGTGCTCACAACTACCGCTCGCCTGCCACCATTACTTGAGTTTGGTTGATCTAGTTTTTGCTACTACCTTAATTTGCTTTGTTTTATTTTAGTTCTATTGCATTACTATTTCTTTGTGTATGCACTTTTATGAATAAATAAAATGTTTCCACTTTCCAAAAAAAGAAAAAAAAAAAAAAAAGAACTCTTCCTAAGTAACCAAAGAAAAATACTAACTAACATTTAATAATATAGTACTATTCCAAAAAATATTGTTATTTTGTAATGAAGATAAAACTTGCTAGAAAGTATTTTAGTTTTTACTTCAAAACCTAACGATGATTAAAAGCACTTGAAATATTATAGTAACGATATATGTTTATATTCGAATATCAGATATAATAATATTCAAATTTTGGATATAATAATATCCGAATATTATATCCATACTCAAAATATTTTTACAGATACCGGATATCTAGATATCAGGATATCAAATGATATATGTTTATATTCAAATATCGGATATAATGATATCCAAATATTGTACCCATATTCGAAATACTTGATATATGTTTACATTCAGATATCGGATAAATAATATCTACATATTATACCCATATTCAAGATATCTCGACAGATACCTGATATCTGAATATCCGGATAATATCTAACGAATGCAATGCGGCTGTTCATTTCTCGTATCCGACAAAATTCAGATACTATATGAATACTTGGATAATAATCAAACATGGATAAGGATGTACTGATATCTGTATTCGAATATCCAAATTGATAGGATTATGTGACGCTAACTAGTCACACTAGAACAAAAATGCATGTTAGGTGAATAATTCAGAACCTGCAATCCTGCTCTTGCAAAATTACCGCAGCCACCCAAAAAATTGAATTATCAAAAATAACTATTTGAAATGTCATCACAATAGCTATTCAATGTAAAGCACTTTGAATCTTTTATTCCAATTCTATCATATTTTATTGCACGGATGCTTGCCAAGTATATGTCTTCTATAGCCCTATGTTTATATAAGAAAAAGTTTAACATACTTGGTATGTATTTAAGATATGGAATAAGAGATAGAATACAATTGAATTATATAGGACAAAATACAAATAATCCTCATGTGTTCTTTCTAATTGGCCGTAACCCCCCATCATTTTTTATATGACAATATCCCCCTGAATGTAAATAAATTGAGCTCACTTTCAAAATTTTGAACTATGAATTCACATCCCGCCCTCCTATATATACAAAAAAGACAGAATGGATTAATACTCAGTCATAGTTGCCTCTCTCCAACTATTTGTTCGAACGAATTCTTCTCTCCGAATGAAACCCTACACAATCTAGGAAAAAAATTACTAAAATGCAATTTTTTTTGACAAATCCTAGAGTTTTGTGTTATTTAAGCAAAATAGACAAGACTACTAGGTTATTTACCATTTATTTTGAAAGGAATCTGAAAATAGGGTATGAAACATTCACATTCCTCATAGTAGGTGAGTTACACAAGTATCACTCAACTCATTTTTTCTTCTCATTTTCCTGCTTACATTTTTCTTCTCATTTTTGCCTCTTTTTTCTTCTCATTTTTCCTACTTACATTACTGGTTAGTTCTGGCTCACAACGGCGATCATTTTCGTGTCATTTTAATGCATCTTTTTCACGCTTAATGTATTGGCTTTTCTACTACCCAATTGACAGGCAATCCGTGGGCCAACTATGTGTTTAATATATTGATTGAATGGAGTCAGTTTAATAGTGATCTTTTGGCATTTTTTATTGCACAGGTGATCTTTTCTACAACTAGTTTTCATATTGCAATTTACTTAAAAAACACACACAGACAATGCGATAACTTTTACATACAAAATATTGCAAATTTAACTTCAAAATAGAGTACAAAATTAAGCTAATAACGATCCCAGACTAAAAATATTTTCATTCTCATAACAATATACAAATTCAACTAATAGTTGTCTCAAACAAATGAAACATGGATTTTCAAAAAAGATAACATAAATTAAAAAAAAAAAAAAAAGTTGATGCGTGGAGGTAGGGATGCGTAGGAAATAATCCACTGAACAAAGGAGGTCCATAGGATAGGCATAGTATATTCCAATGCAATAAAGTTTTTAGCTTTGACCATCTTTTTCTTCTTGAAGACATTATTGAGCTTTTCCACACTTGAAGAAGAAAAAAACGGAGGTTGAAGGAGGGGAATTCAAGTTGAAGATGAGTTTTAAATTTATGACTTAAAAGAGGGCAAATTGAACTTTTTGTAGCCATAAGTTGTGAAAAAGGCATCCCACCACACAATAAACGCGTGTGTAATATAGGCTTTGACTCAAAGGGCTTGTGAGCTCAATTTATCAACGTTTAGTGAGGATGTTGTCATCGCCAATTAGGAAGAATTCAGGAGGGTTATTTGTATTTTGCCCAAATTATATATACATACTCCATATACAATCTTGTATTTTTCCACTATAATTAGAAACCCAATAATCTGGAATTCCTAATATATTTTAAGCATAGACATACATTATCAAAAATTTAAAATTCATCATACAAAATATAGAATTATAACTCATTGTTTTCTCCTCAAATTCCTTTTCTAATGCAACAATAGCGTCTTTTCTCTCGACACTTGCAAGAAGTACGTTCTTCAATCTCATATTTAATCCTGCACTTTTTCCAACATGAAATCTTCCTTCTTCCTTAAAACCTAAAGGTAGCACATGATTCTTCTTCGCTAAAGCCCGAAGGACGTAAAATAGGAAAACAAACATGTTTGATTTTCTTTATTTTGTAGTTCCGTGTACAAGCAATTCTAGGAAAAGAAATTTTTTTGTGGTTATGCCTTGTGGAAGAAGATGAAATTTTATATCCATGGGCCAGTTTCTTTTTGAAAGGCTATAATTTTTTAACGGTCGCAATTTCTACTCCTGCTAATAGTTTAGGGCATTCTATATTGCTACTGTGGGCTCCTGAAGTAGAAGGAGATTATGCTTGCTAGTATCAACTGAGTCTGTAGACTTTTATTGCTTTGCATGATGCTTTTGGACTAATAGGTTTCATGTTATGTTAATTTGAGCCAACTCGGTCTGTTCAATTGCTACCTTACAATGAAATCACATTCTCTAGGCTATTAGATGGTTTTGTGCAAAAAGATGTTCAAAAATTTATGTTCAATGTTCAATCAACATATTCTAGATTCCTTTTTTATTTCTTTTTTGTTTATAAATTTAAAATCTTAGGTTTAAATAAATTAAAAGGATATTTAAGGTATTTTAACTTAACAGGGCAACTGTTTAACTTCTATTTATTTTGTTTTCCTCCGAATAAAATGCCACATGTCATCAAACAAAAGCATGCATGATCTTAGGTTCAAACACAGGGGTTAGGACTAAAAAAACTGAAAACTTCGTAACTATACTTCCTTTTTCTTTGACTCGAAGATGTATATATAAACATGTTTTCCTTAGTCAGACTTAATTAACAAATTAACAGAAACTGCTTCTTACTTTAAGAGAGGGAAAATTGCAAATTTAGTCCATTAATTATATCCTTTTTCGATTTTGGTCCATTCCTTTTTGGGGTTAGCACTTTTAGTCCTTTTCATTTGAAAATCTCGCACATTTAATCCATTTGTTCGTAATTTTGGTCCATTGGGCTCGAAATTTGCACATTCACCTCCAATCGGGCGCAAAATTTGGGAATTTTTTGACATGTGGCATATGTTGCCATGTCATTAGCCTCCACATATGCCACATGTCAAAGAATCCCCAAATTTTGGGTCCGATTTGAAGTGACTATGCAAATTTCGGGCCCAATTTCAAAATTTGTGGCCCAATGGACTAAAATTGCAAACAAATGGATTAAATGTGAGAGATTTTTAAATGAAAAGGATTAAAAGTGCTAACCTCAAAAGAAATGGACCAAAATCGAAAAAGAGTATAATTAATGGACTAAACTTGCAATTTTTCCCTTTAAGAGACGATGCAGTGAGCAAAATTTCCACTTGCTGGGTTTCCACTGAATTGCCAAAGGCTTCTAGACAAACTCCCTTCACAAAAGTGAAGAACCATTAGCTTTAAAAAGAAATAAATTAACCCACTGATTTGTATATGAATTTGGGTAACTGATGAAGAGGAAAAAACCAGTAGTTCCGAGGCCTTCTGGATAGAATCTCCTTGCTAGGCAAACTTGAAATTCTTGTCAAAGTTATCTATTATTATTGTTGTCGTTTGGATTTGGTAATTGGGCAGCAAGATGTTCCAATCAGAAAAAAAAAAAAACCAAGCATTTGTAATTTTCCTTTTAATGCAGGAGACAAAAAAAAAATAAAATGTATAATAATTATTGGCTACCAAAAGTTTATCTATGAATATGCAAACTAACCGGATCAACAATGTCTTGCAAAGAACCTAAGATCTACTATGCAAATGCAGCATTTCAAATTTATAAACAACAGTGGTAAATCAGAACAAGCACTTTTGTTATAATCCCGATATCAGTAAAGTATATAGATTATGGTCTTTTTATGTGATCTTGGATAATTCTCACATCATAAGCTAATTTTTGGAATCTAGCTTGGTTCAAAATCTATCTACAATATGATATCGAGGTCAAACCTGTCCCTAATATTGGGCTACCCACTTTATGTTACTTCATGCTTCAGATATTCATTCTTGGGTGTGTAGGGGTGTATTAGAATCTCATATCAGTAAAGTGTATAGGTTGTGATCTCCTTATATAGTCTCAACAATTCTCACCTTACAAACTATTTGGAATTGAGTTAGATGAAAGGTTCATTTTCAACAAACTTTCTTAGAATATTATAGAAAATTTTAAGGATTCATGCAAACACAACATCACATGACCAGTGAAAAGATAGTAACTAAATAATATGTGATAAATACTGTTTGCACAAATTTCGCAATTGAAAATTATGCAACAAATAAAAATTTGAGAAAATTACAAATTCGGAGAAAATAATGTTCTCCTAATTCTTCCTTCGGAAATTTGCACTTGAGATTTGAGTTTGAAATTTGAAGGCGATTCTATGTCTTGATCTTCTTAGAGTGTAATCTCGTCTTCAATATCGTTAATCCGAGGGACTTGGAGTCTTGTTCTCGAATCGACGTGAAACTTGGTGGATTTCTTGACAAACGCCGGGATCTCCTTGGACTTGGACTTGGACTTGGACTTGAAGTTTAATAAATTCTGGAGAAAAACTCTTCACTTGATCTTCTTCGAGCTTCGAATCTTCCTCCAATAACGTTAATTCGAGGGCTTCGCAGCTTGATCTCGAATCAAATAATAAAATCTTGAAGAACTAGCGACGAACGTCTTGATCTTCACTTGGAACGCCGTAGATCTCCTTCAAATTTCGCAGAGAGAACTTTTGGGACTTCCTTCAACTCCTCTGGCTTGAATGACTTAATCTGTGTAATGAGCTGTAGATCACCCCTTTATATAGATGTTTGGGTTTGAGATTCCTAGCCCACTTGAACTTCTTTTGATAAAATCCAAAGATTTACAAACTCTTTTGGATAATTATCTTTTGAATTTTAATATTATTTTTTCAAATAATATCAAATTAATGCTTTAATTTGATTGGTCCATTATTTAAATGTGCCACTTGTCACAATTTGATTGACTTATGACTTTGTTGATTGCAGAATGCAATTTCATTGGCTGCAACACCTCATTTTGACACTTAGCGGAATTTGATTCGTCCAAAGATTGACATTTAGAATATCAATTAATTTCTTATTTATTTCTTTTGGAATTAATTTATTAATGGGTCGTGCTAAATGCAGGTCAAGTTTTACTAATATAGGTCACTTTAGACAATTTTGTCCATCGCCCATGTAACTAACCACCCCCTTATTTTTCTCTCCTAACTCTCTCTCTCTCTCTCTCTCTCTCTCTCTCTAAAACTCTCTCTAAAACTTATCATTCAAAATATCATAATATTACATCATAATAATATTAGTTCTAACAACATTATTAACATTAATAACATTAATAATATTATTAATCTTATTATTATTTATTTTAAAATTATTATTATTATTATTATTATTATTATTATTATTAATGATTAATATTAATAAAATAAAATTAGTAATAATTTATAGGGTTTCTATTAAAATATTAATTTTATTAATATTAGTAAAACATATTATAATATAAAATATTATAAAAAACAAAAAAGGAAAAAAAAAATATTTGCGGATGATAATACAGATAACTGCTATCCCAAACTGGGCAGTATCAGTTTGCAAAATCGCCCCAAAAGGGGGCGGCACAAGATTGAAATTTCTTTCATTCCGACACAACAGTGGCAAAAATTTAGTCTTACTTCGATCACAAATAGTTGGTATTTCATAATTATGCCTCCCCGTTTGGGGCGGCGTGAAGAACATAATGACATTTTTTTTTTCCCTCCTGAATGTTGTAAAATAATATATGAAAAAAGTTAAAAAAAATATAAAATATCGAATTAGAATAGTTCTTAAAAACATTTCACATTTGAT